>JANHQD010002769.1:0-24105 GCA_024721195.1 Marasmius sp. AFHP31
AACAGAATGATGACCTGGTAAAGGAAGGGCGGATATACCATAAAGGAGACCTGGTAACCCTAGACGGAAAGAACATAAAAAGTACGAGGCCAAAAGCGAAACTATCGAACAAACGACATGGCCCATTCGAAGTCCTCGATGTACTAGGCCCAGTAACCTATCGACTGAAGCTCCCGAGGAAGTGGAGAATACATCCAGTGTTCCACGCCTCACTACTGAAACATTACAAGGAGACAGACGCTCACGGACCCAACTACCCTGGACAACCGCCCGAACTCTTACCGGAAGACACGGAATACGAAGTGGAGGAGATACTGGACTCAAGAAAGCCGGACGATCGGCGTATTCCAATCGAGTACTACATCCGATGGGCCGACTACCCAGAATCGGAAGACTCATGGGAGCCTAAATCGAACGTAGAGAACGCAAAGGAGGCGATTGCGGAATTCCATGAAAGGCATCCAGCGGCATACCGAGAACCAGAAAAGAGGAGAAGCCAACGAAATAAAGGTGTTCCAGGCGAAAACACATCTTAAAAAGGGGGTACTGTCACGATTCCTCCTAAGTTTCCCCAACAAGCGCCCAAGTCCACACTGAGCGCTAAACCATCACCTCGACTCACCCCAGTTCCCCAAACGCCTGACTCAACTCCATGACTCAAACGGGCCGACTCATACTCATCCATCACGACTCAGCGGGCCTGCTACCGTCTACGACTCACCACTTGTGACTCAGCGGCACGACTCACAATCCCAGAACCATCCATCCCTGACTCCTCCCCGCCGACTCGTACGGACACTTGATGACTCACTCTGATCTGTAAACTAGTATAAAAGACTCACCTTGTACAGTACGTTTCCTTAGCTTAACCACTTGGTCAATCCATAGTGAACACAGCAGAACAGACTTGATTGAGTGACTTGAGGGGCAACTGCGGTCGCCTTCCTGACATTTACTGAGCTACATAAGATGTACCATGAGCTCTCACAGAAATTAATGGAAGTGTCGCATACCTACCACGGAAGTATCACGAGCTTACCACGGACCTGACACGGACCTGCCGCGAACCTGACACGAACCTGCCACGGAAGTTTAAGGTCCGTGGCTACCACGAACATCTGACACGGAAAATTCTCTATGCCCGGTGCTGAGTGGGGGTACCGACACTCAAGACCATGCGGCATTGCCTTTGTCTTCTTCGCCCGAGCCCCGGGATCCGAGGCTTGATATGGGAGGCCCGAGTACGAATACAACAGACCCGACGGTACCACCGCTATTACCGCCGACTGCCGCGATTCCTTTGACTGCCCAACCCCACTCGTCAGATATTGCTTCGTATTCGGCATCTTCACCGTCCCCCTCTCCCTCCGTTGTGCATCACACAGGGTCCTCGTCTTTTCCTGCACGAGCTGTCACTCCTGTTCCTGTTCCGACCTCTTTTATCTATCCATAATCCCAATCCCCATCTCATCCCTCGGATGTAACTCCTCCAGGGGCAATTTTGGTGCCTTCATCACGCTTGTCATCTTCCTTGCTCTCTATCACGGGCTCTTCGCCGCCGGCAGTACGAACGACTACTCCCACTCCTCCAGTCGTTCCAACACCAACGCCAGTGCAAGCTTTCCGAGGGCACTCGACAGGAGATCTTTTCACTGCATCTGCTTCCCCGTCAAGTGTCGATACCAATACAACGACAGTCGCTGTCGAAACCCAACTCGTGCTTGGAAATTCATCACCTTCCACGAGTGTGAGCAGGGAAGTGACACCACGGCTAGTACCAACCGAGTCTCCATTTCTCATTTTAGACTCAGACTTCCCGTCTTCGTCTCCGAGTCTATCCATACCTGCCAGTATCGCGCCGCCAGCGGATTCGCCCATTGAAATTAACTACTTGGAAGTTTTACCGTTCGCCGGTGTTGACCTTCGACAGTTTTATCCTCCGAGTTCATCGTCGCATCCCGCTACTGATACTATCTCGCTTACACGTACGAGCACAATGGCTACTCCGGCTCAGGCATCCGGCTCCGTCGCTTCATTCGCCGCTATCACTGCTCAAGGATGCAGGAATTTTCCCACCAGATGTATTCTCCCTTCGCATGGTAACAGTACCAGCTATACAGACGACGAATGTTGCGTCTGCCATGAGACCCTCTTTGATGGCGTTTTGTTCGACCAGTCCGTTGATTATGGTGTGAAAGTGGTGGAGGAAGCGTTAGGATTAATTTGGTGTAGGGAGTGTTGGAAGAGTTTGCATCGGAGGTGTTGGGATGGATGTGAGTGTCGAGTCTGCTTAGTGTTGAAGAGGGATTGGTTGACTGACCAATTTCATCACAGGGATGAGGAGTTGTACGGGTAGAGGGGGGCGGACGTGTTCGTTGTGCAGGGCCAGGGTTGAGTAGGAGGCTTTGGCGGCGGCCACGCGGGGTCGAATTGAGTAGATTTATTTCGGTGACTGGAATTTGGTTCTTTTCATATAGACCTTTTGTTAGACTCTAAAGTCTTCGAGTGAGATAAACCCGGGAAGGTCCTGAACCATAAGATTCATACTAGGTTATATACTACGTAGAATAGGATCTAACTACAGTAATTAGGAGTATGTAGAACGGATGAACAACAAAAGATAAAGTAAATAAGGCCGGGTATTCTAAGTGTTTGAGGCCGTAGCAACCGCAGGACACTAGGTAGGGGTTATATCACAACACCTTTTCTTCCTCTCGGATTACACGGCCAGAAATAATTTATATGTGACCAATATGTCCTACTTTTTGTTATGGGCATATCATCACAATATGGCCCCAACATTAGCCCCATATCAGCACAATATAATAGGGCGCTTAAGCCCTTAAACGCCCATTAAGCGCCCCATTATGTTGTGGTGATATTGGACCAATGTGTGGGCCATATTGTGACAGTATGTACCCGATAGAATTCGGCACATATTGGTCACATATAAATTATTTCTGGCCGTGTACTTCTATATTCCATTGTTTTCAATCGCGTTTCAGTATCCACCCCGGTGTGACTCTAACCATACTTATTCACGCCGTAGTCAATTTTGCTTCTCACTTTTGACCACAACGGCTCGAGTGAGAAGTAAGAGTTACTTATCCTTACATTTCCGTATTGTTCATCGTACTTACGAGTTACGTAGTCGAGAGCTGAACGCTCTGTCTTTACAAAAACAGTGGGCGGGGGGGATTTGATTTCTGTCCTGTTTTAACAAATCAACACTCATATGCTCTCGAGGTATTGTGGCGGATCCGGATGTTTTTGTTGCGGCCTCATAATCATTTTTACATCTCACTCCCGTCCAGTCATACTGGAAGTCCCACCGCCTTCTTTCTCTCAGTAGGCCGGTGAGAGATGCCGACCCCCGCCTACCTCGGACCCTCCAGTTTCGGTTGAAGATGCATCAGATGCAAAATCAGAACATTGTAAGGCGTGACCTGTTTTGCCATTAGCATCCGAGGACCGGACATGTCTATATCTCGTGCTCCCTTTGGGTTTCGAGGTTACAACATTCTCTGGTGGTGGTACAATCAATATGGTTTTCTTCCACTATTATGAATCACAGCTCGATGACCATTGATCATAGTAATGTTGAGCATCTGTTCGGAAGGTGTGGTAAATGGGCTGACTTCAGGTACGCAGCGATGATCGGTGAGTGGCGCATGATCATGGTTGTGATACATGGCTAGTAACATTGCGGACATACCGTGACTTTGTTAAATGGGCTGACTTCAATGATGGTTAGTGGGTGGCGTATCATGGTTGTGATATATGGCTAACATTGCGGGCATACCATGACTCAGTCGAACACATAGGAAGGCTAAAAGGTGCAAGACTGCTGAATTCTACCTTACACTGTTTTCGCCAGCGTCAGCAATACCCTAAAGAGCAACATCGATGTTGCGTGGACTTGTCTCTATGGCTGCTGTCCTTGCCGCAACTATTTTCGTGATTCTACTATCTAGGTGAGCCCATGCTACTCAAACTGAGGGCAGTTACTTACATCTTACATCATGTTCCTTGATTACAGACCCGTTGCGGTCGCCCTTCCTCTCAAGGTCTCGGTGCCGGGGAATTCCGTTCAACTAGATAAGTTGGTACGTTAAACGTTTTCTCCGTGGAACGACCTCTCTTTGCTGTCTGACCTGATTGATCTGTTAGAATTCACGAAGTCCGTTCCTATGTTGCGTTGATCCCCTTGACCCAGTGAGTCGCTGGTTTCCCTACTTTGGACATTATGCTGAATGGCCGTCCCCATCCCCCCTGTTGTGGAGAGACAGAACTGTTGCAAATTTCCAGGTGTTTGATGAATGGTGAGTTCAGAAATTTGAATAAGAGATGAACAGGGGTGATGATATCGCGACGCTGTTTAGCTGTTCTCCCGCGCTTGGGTTTCAGAGTTGTGAGAGAAAGGTGTGAGACTGGAGAGCATGGATGCGATGAATGCTCAAGTGCTCAAGCTTCAGATAGTTTTATGAATGTTCCTGCCAAGACTCAATCTGTTCGTATCGTACTGAAATTCACGTCGAAATTTGAAAAGTAGTAAAACCGTTGATCGGTGGCTGCAGACGGAGTTTGGGGCGTAGGCAAAGATTGACATCCATTTATATCAAAAAATGCCCTAAAATTCCGTAGGCAACTATTCATACATGATAAGCAAAGATGTCCGAGTCGTAAGCTACTTCTATGTTTCAAATTATCGACTGGGCGATCTTAGTGCTTGTACGCCTGGGTCTGTTACAACCTCGAGTTTTGGTAATCAATCTATTATGCGTGCGTGTGAAGATGTTCCCGAATCGAAGGGTGACACGGGAGTACTAGTAGTAACCCCTGAGATCTGAGAGCTCGATTTTCGCATCTGGATCTGGTGAGCCTCGTGCTGAGTCTGCTTTGATGACATTGAGTGGTGGTACGGGAACTACAGTTTTACCTGTGCGGCCTTCCTTGCCCGAAGTCTCCCTTCTGGCGCTCGGTACAGGAGGCCCGAGTATGAGCACAAGAGTTGGTGCCGGCTATGGGAAAGGGATCACATCTGGTCCTGCTGGTGGAACCAGTAATGACGAGGATAGATCAAGGATGAGATGGGGGGTGTCAACTTTGGGAGGTCCGACATCTCTATCCATCATCATCTCGACGTCGGCAGCAGCGTCTAATAGCTTGGTGCCTTCATTGCTTCCAACATCGCCCTCTGTCACGAGTTCTTCACCACCAGCAGTGCAAATGGCTAGCCCTATTTTTGCTCCTCTGATTGTTTCCATCGACTCCCGAGCCCGATCTCAATATCCACCACATTCATCGTATGTTCAGGCAGTTTTCCAAGGGCGCTCGGCAACGGAAGTTCCCACCGCGCCTGCTTCCCCATTTGGCACCGATAGCACTGTGCAACGGTCGCAGCTGAGACTCAGCATGCAATCGGTAATCCGTCACCTTCACCTTCACCGGATGTAGACAGGGCAGTGACACCGCGGCCAGTACCACCCGAGTCTATGTTGCTATTTTGAGTCCAGACTTTCCATCCTCGTCTACAAGTTTGGAGCCCGATGGCCAATCCGGCTCTGGCATCCTCCTCTGCCTCTTCTTTTACCGCTATCACTGCTCAACAACGCACAAATTTCCCGCTGAATGCATTCTTCCTTCGCGCGGTGACGATACCAGCTATGCAGACGACGAGTGTGGCGTCTGCCATAAGACCCTCTTAAACGGCTGTTTGTGTGAAATACTCCACATTGATTATAAAGTGAAAGTAGTGAAGGAAGCATTGGGATTGGTTTGGTGTCGGAAATGTTGGAAGAGTTTGCATCGGGGGTGTTAGGATGGATGTAAGTGTCCAGTCTCCTCAGTGTCAAAGAGGGATTGGTTAATTGGTCAATTTTACTTTGGATGAAGGGTTGTACGGGTAGAGAGGGGCGGACCTATTCGTTGTTTAGACCTAAGGTTGAATAAAAGTCGAACCCCTGCTGATTGGCGCACGGTTCAATGTCGCACATGGACCTGCTTAATTTAATTATCCGAATTCTCCCTTTTTTGCTCGCTCAAACTCAACTCGTCGCTTTTACGCCATACATGCTTTTGTAATGGTTCTGGCTGCGCCACTACGATCGCCGTCTCTCGTGTCATTATCAGTATAGACACCATAGATCGCGATAAGCCAGTACCTACTGAGTGTCACGGTTCATACCACATATCAGGATATGCACGAGGCTACTTGATCAACTTTAAGTGTTCTCTGCCTTCTTCCGGGGTCTCGTCGCAGGAATGCTGAGGGACAAACTTGTTGGTCCTTGTTGATCCCCGATCGCTGCATGATAGCCACGATCACCACAAATAGGAGTCTCAATCGTGATCAATCTCGTGCCTACTGATTGCATTTTTCTTTGGTTGCTGGACGTGTCATTTACGAGGTTGCCCTACGGGTGGGGTTAAAAGTATTTGTGTGTTGCCAACATCTGGTTCTGATGCAGCCCTGGACTCAACGAGAAGCAAATCCTCCTCCCTTGTTTTTCGGAGGGGATGTAGGGCGGCTAACGTCGAAAGACCATCGAAGCATTGACGGATCGACAGTCGTTCTCATGCAACCCGACGCTCCTATTCACTGCCAATGTCAGTCAAAATTGGAGTGGACAGCTGTGAGACTCGGTTGAGAATGGCATCGATACCGTTTGGCTGTGGATACCGTCCCCGGCACTATTCTCTAAGCGAAGAATCTGGTCGGCGTGAGGAGACTTGCGAGCATTACTGCAGTGAGATTGGCATATTGTGTGGGATGAGTGCTTGAGTGTGACTTCTTGCGGACTTGATCGATCATCAGTCAATGAAACGGATAGATAGATAGATACACCGCGTGATACTAAGAACTGCCGGGGTGTAAATACCGTACATTTCGCTACACACGTAGCTAGCCATGGCGTATATCCACAGAGAACCACCTATTCAAATATTCAGGGCCCAGGGTCGGGCCTCGGCGGGTATGGTCGGCAAGTAATTCATCGTTCACCAGTGCTGGTGCTCAAGTCCCACTTCAATCAAGGTTCAAGATACTATTTGCTAGAGACAACCAGACAGATGGCGGGGAATCTTTCAAAACATTGAGTCTCTTCATCATGGTTGATCAGAAATTCACTGCAGGCTGCCGCTTGCGGGGATGCCATAGCGTGTTGATCAGAGCGTCCAGTCACATCCGGTCCTCGTTTGAGTGGCGGACTCACCGCAACAACGATGGTTCAGCCTCATCATGATCTCACTTATCGTCCTCCACAACGCACCCACGAAGCACTCAATAGCACGGTAGCCGAAGTGTCTCTGGGAATGTATTTTCCGTAATTTTGTGTGGAGTCCGTGTTTGAGGTCGTTGAAGCGTCGTAGTCGAAAATGTGCTGGAAAGGGATCGTGTGATCGTAATTTGGAACCGTGAGTTTGAGAAAGAAAGTAGACATCCAAAGCGACTGCTCGACGTGAAAGAGTCGACGTCGGACCTGTACTACAGCTGTTCCGAACGAGTCCAAATGACCTTGAAGGCGGAGCGGTTCTTGAGCTTGATCACGAACGCGAATGTTTTGCTCCCCCTTCTAATATGAGATGGACTCTACAGTATAAGTCAGAGACAGCCTCCTTGGTATGAAACCAACCAGTCCCCACCTTGCCACATGTCCCGGCTACCACGAACACTCTTTTTGGGGATATTTTGCTTCTGCTAGCTTGAGTGGGGCACTGGCACTGTACAGTGTGGACCGCAGGAAGTATTGATTTGTCACCGAGAATCATGTACAGGTCGACATCGATAACCAGGAAGGACAGGCCCCATCCGTGCTCGAGTACGGTGATGACATGGAGGAGAACAAAAAGGTCTGAGCAACGGTACCGGTAGTTGGGCGGCAGTGGGTTTGAAACGGCCCTCAAGTTTAAGTACAGCTTTGACAGTGACCTCATTTGATGTCGGTGATCTCATTTTGTATCCGTCAAAAGGCACCTCTCCGGTGGGCTTAACAATAATGAATGCCTATCCTTCGATGTCAACCAATGCATTCACCAGATTTGGGATTATAAATCCAACGGGTGTTATTCTTGCCATACCCTACGCCGCTGAGCGGCCGCTCGCGACCCACCATCACCACCGTGATTTACCCAGCCTGCTCGCCCAAGAGTTCTCTCGATGGAATGATGGTGAGGTTATTTCTATTATTGTTTGGGATGGTGAGTATCCCGTCGTTTCTGTGTGCTTCTCTCGTGCTCACCGTTCCCCTTAGATCCTCGTCATAATCGCGCTGTGTCGTCGGATCGAGGAGAGCTTGCAGTGCATTAAATCAGTCTATTTGTGCATCGGAACTCGTGGTTAACAGCCCCGTAGACTCGCTGGCCGACTCCATGCACTGGCCATACCGAAGGGAAAACAATTACGCACGAAATCCCACACTCTCATTCAACGCAAACTTCCCCTATAGCCTAACGGAACGACACTTTGTGCGCATGCGCTGATATTTTCTGGGTTCTCGTACGTTCTTTGGCAGCCGCTCCAACAGGTGCAACAAACGTCGAAGGTTCGAGCGTCCAGGGAAAGGGGAGAGGAAAGGAGCAGGATGTGGGCTCCTCATTGACTAAAGGTCAGAGTGGTGTTGGTAACACTGGTGATTCGAAAGGTGTGTGCATGTCTTTTATGTTTTGAGAATGTGTGAACCCATGTCTAAACGCATCTCAGAAATTTAATCTCCCTCCGACGAGTCTTCTTCCATACAAGCTCTCATCCTATTCCGCCGTCGACCCCGTCTCTACGATTTCGAACTTCTCTACCATACTTATGTCAAACCAAGCTCAGGTCATGTACCCCATCAACGCATCACAACTCTCGTTCATGGACCCAAACCCCAAACCCCAAACCTCACCCATTTGTGTTCGGCACTCGATCCCTTGATCTGTCCTGTTGGTGACTGATAAGGCTCCGGGTCCCGGTAGTCCTGACCTTAGCGCTCGTGCGCTTGGGTTTACTACAACTTCAACTTCGAGTTTTGGCATTGGAAGTGGGTCTATTGTGCGTGCGCGTGAAGATGTTCCCGAATCTAAGGGTGGTACGGTAACGCCTGAAAGCTCGGTTTTCGCGTCCGGATCTGGTGAGCCTCGTGCCGGGTCTGCTTTGACATCGAGTGGGGGTACGGGTATTACAGCTTTACCTGTGCGACCTTCTTTGCCCGAACTCTCGCTTCTGAGGCTCGGTACAGGAGGCCCGAGTATGAGCACAAGAGTTGGTGCTGTGGGAATGGGATCACATCTGGTCGTGCTGGTGGAACTGGTGATGACGAGGATCGATCGAGGATGAGATCGGGGGTGTCAACTTTGGAAGGTCCGACATCTCTATCCACTACCATCTCGAAGTCAGTAGCAGTGTCGAACAGCTTGGTGCCTTCATCGCCTTCACCATCGTTCTCTGTCACAAGTTCTTCACCACCAGCAATGCAAATGGCTAATCCTATTCCTGCTCCTCTGGTTGTTTCCACCGACTTCCAAACCCAACCTCAATATCCACTTCAATCATCGGATGTTCAGGCAGCTTTCCGAGGGCGCTCGGCAGCGGAAGTTCCCACTGCACCTGCTTCCCCGTTTAGCTCCGATGGCACTGTGACAGCGGTCGCAATTGAGACTCAGCTCGCAATCGGTAATTGATTAATCCGTCACCTTCGTCGGGCGTGGACAGGACAGTGACACCACCGCCAGTACCACCCGAGTCTATGTTGCTATTTTGAGTCTAGACTTTCCATCCTCGTCTACAAGTTTGGAGCCCGATGGCTAATCCGGCTCTGGCATCCCCCTCTGCCTCTTCTTTTACCGCTATCACTGCTCAGCAACGCACAAATTTCCCCGCTGAATGCATTCTCCCTTCGCGCGGTGACGATACCAGCTATGCAGACGACGAGTGTGGCGTCCGCCATAAGACCCTCTTAAACGGCTGTTTGTGTGAAATACTCCACATTGATTATAAAGTGAAAGTAGTGAAGGAAGCGTTGGGGTTGGTTTGGTGTCGGAAATGTTGGAAGAGTTTGCACCGGGGGTGTTGGGATGGACGTAAGTGTTCACTCTCCTCAGCGTCAAGAAGGGATTGTTTGACTGGCCAATTTTCAGAGTTTAGGGATTAGAATTTGTACGGAAAGCGGCGAGGGGGGCGGACGTGTCCGTTGTGTAGAACTGAGGTCGAATAGAAGTGGATCCCATATTGACGGGTGAACGGCTGTCGCGCATGGACCTGTTCAATCACTTGAACTCTACTTTTGCTTGCTTAGACTCAACTTGTCACTTCAGTAGTCTACACAAGTTTGTGATCGCTACTGTACCATTTCGAGATGTTCGACACGTCACAGGTCACAGGGGTCCAAATTCTGCTGAAACGTCACAGGTGTCGCAGGCTCCAGGCCAATGTGTCGAAAACTTTTGGTGGTCTGGACCTCCCGTCACCTCAAATGGGTAAAAACCCTTCCAAAAATGGCAACTTCGGCTAATTTCTGTCGAATTTTTCTTCTCGGTCACGCCAGACCGAGCCTAGTGTCGAAAACTTCAAATGGAAATTTTCGTCACAGGTCACACCCTGTGTCGAACATCTCGAAATGGTACAGTATTATGGTTTTGCCACTAGCATCGTTGTCTCGTGTTTTGTTAACGTGATCAACGCCGCAATGAGTCAGTACCTACGGAGTGTCACAGCTCATACCACATGCAAGGATTCTCACGAGATCCACTGCATCGGCCTCACATGCTTTTCGCCGACAGTCTCGTAGTGGGGATGCTGAGGGATGAAGTTGTTGGTCCTTATGGGTCCCTAATCGTCGGGTGATAGGCGCGATCACGGCAAATAGGGGCTCTCAATCGTGATTGATTTGCGTCACGTTGTGGGTGGCCCAGGACTGATTCTTTGCTCTTTGGTTATTGGGCGTGTCATTTTCAGGGCTGCACTGTAGATGTGGTAAAAAGGATTTGTGCGAACTGATTCCGATGTAGCCCTGGACTTGGCGAGAATTAAGTCGATGGCCTCGCTTTCAGAAGGCTAGGTAAGGCGGCTAACGTATCGTCAATAACCGATTAACTGGATCGGTTCCGTTGACTGATATTGGAAGGATAAAGACGGAGGTGTTGGGAAGCGGTTTTCCTTTGAGGTACGTGCTATACGCAATCAATACAACATTCAGATTTTGATAAACTGCAAGGAGAAGAGTAGTGGACGGGATAGTCTGCGTAGTGAATTGGGACGCTAGAATAGATGTACATAGGAATAAGGTTCAATGTCTCGCGTCTACAGTACTCATGCCAGTACTTGGTCGTCCAGGCTGAGTTGATTGTCAACAGCACTTCGAGTCACCGGTTAGCAGCGAATCTTCAGAAAAAAGAGCGGCACGACACAATGCTCACCTCTGGGTTTAACGTGCATGCACCAGACTTAGAACCCACTACTGGGTCTCTCTGGAGAATCTCCGGTGGATGATACTCACCACAAGAGAGGGCAGCTGGACGTCCTGCTACTAGTGAGCTGAGAATGAGAAGGGAAAGGATAGATGTCAGTCGCCAATGACTCGAGATTTCTGAAATACAATGCCCCGACTGTTTACCTTCTCAGCGACAGGTAGTATAACAGCGCAATGATCAGGGTGTTGGCCAATGACCTCATGGCGATCTAATTTGCTGGTGGGACAGTTTGAGAGGGGTTGATGCTCGGTGTGTGTTGAGATAGTGGACGGTTCTAGGGCGATTTTACTCGCTATCCTTATATACAGGGTAGCAGATGGGATGATTCTATCTCCCAACACCGACTAAATGAAGTACTTACCTTCATTTCATTCGAAGTGCACCGCTCTAGGAAAGTATTTGGGGTAACGGTACGACCTTTCGATCTCGCGGGCGCTATCAAGAGATCCACCCTCGACATTCAAAGCTGATGAACATCGAATCGACAGTTGCTCCCATGATTCCCGCCCCTGCTAATATCCAGTATCGGACAAGACTGGGACGGAACGCCGCGGGATTTAGTCGCGATGCCACCATTATCATACAGGAAACTCACGGACAGGTTTAATTGTACTGTTGTACATACCGTTCCTGGCACTATCCTCTTCTGAGTGAAGATTCGGGTCAGCGTGAGGAGACCGACAAGCATTACTCTAGTGATATTAGCGTCTTGCTTGGGGTGAGTACTTCAGAATAACTCGGACCTGATCAGTGGATGAAACTGTATTCAGGGCCGGCTCATCGGGTGTGCACGGCAATGTAAGCACGGGAAATCATCGATCATCGATAATCGGTTGACCATTCAACATCGCTCGAACCTCTCATTTCGATTGAATGAATCACGACTGTGTACTGCAGAGCAGTTCTAGTCTCGAGGAGAGGAAACAGCACGAGCTGAAAACCGACGGAACACCTGACTTACCGGCGACTCGGGTGACAAGAAATCCAAATTGGCTTCACTCTGGCTGAGGTATGCTCGGCCGTTGAATCGTGATTCGTAGTCCATAGAGTTGGCCTTAATCAGACATTGTTCCTTGATTGCAATGCAAGATCCAGTTAACGGTGTTACTGCGAATATTGGTTCAATACTGATTCAATGCTCGGAGGGTGGGCAGTGTCAGCTCACAATTCAATACTTCACCACGATTCATCAAAAATTCACCGCAGACTAGGCTGCAGAGCTGTCAACACGTCCATCGGAGTCTGTAGTATTCATCCATTTCTCGTTTGCGTCGCGGACTTATACTTGAAAAAAATATGTTTCAGTCCAATCATGGGACGCCTTCCGGTTTCCGGACCGCTTGAATTCGGCGCGCTGGAACGAATGCATGATCGGGCGACGGGGAACTCGCGCCAAGACAGTGAAAGGACGGTTATGTTGGTGCTTGCCAATGTTGGTGTGAGTACCCCCCTGGTGTGTACTTTCTGGCATTCAAATATCCACCGAACGACTGTTCGACGCATCTTGCCTCCCTCCCTTCTGATCATATCACATATCATTTTTTTGCGAGGATGGATAACCAAGCCTCGGAGTCCACAGAGCTCCAGCTTTTATCTCGATTCGGAAGAGGTGTTATGCTGAGTGTTATTGGTGTCGTCACTTCGGCCCTTCTCTATGGCAAGTTGATGTTTATGTCCATTCTCTCCAACCCGACTGACATACTCACTGTGCTAGGTATATACGCTATCTTGTTCTATGCTAGCACCACTATTCTCTGGTGTGTTTAACTGATGAAATGATAGTCAAAATACTAATAATCCTCCGCATTTTTCACGTGAAAGTCGCCGAGAAGGCAACACGACAGCGCGCAGGACTCTACTGGCCGCTATCGCACTCATGTTTGGCATCTCATCTTTTGAGTTTTGGGCAGATACTGTGGTCATCCTGACGAGTATAAAGAGTGTATTCGTCGACAAAGTTGGGACATCCTTCATTGAGAAGCAAACTCACTTTGCAGAGAAATTCACCCTCCTTGTGTCCGTGCAGGAGATATTCAATCCGCTGGAGGTGAAGTACTTTTTGCATTTTGTTTTCAGGGCAGCAAGTGGTGGGGTACTGACCCATTATCTGACATACAGATTATCATCGGAGATTCAATTGTCTTCTGGCGAGTGTGGGTGCTATGTGCGGGAGATAAAAGATTAGTTTCAATCCCATTCCTTTTCCTACTAGGCACCATCAGTTCGTTCGGGTTGTTTTGACCGTATATTCTGTTTACTGAGAACGCCACATCATCTTCCTAGCCTGTTCGCTCGGGTTTTTTGGTTGTTTTGCGCAGAACGATTGGCCTGTCGTCAATCCGCCAACTTGCAACACTCTTGTCGTCTCTGCCTACTCATTATCACTGGCGATGAATGTTGCGGGCACAGTCGCGATTGCTTTTCAAGTCTGGTGAGTTGACCTGTATTGTATCTGTACCCGAATCCTCACAAGCCCGTTCAGGTTCTACAACCGAGGTATCAAAGCATACCTCACGTATAAACAGGGTCGTGCCGAAAAGATACTCGTTCTTCTTCTCGAGTCCGGTATCATATATTCACTCGTATGGGTCAGTGTAGATCCACAGTCCTTGTGTTCTGTTTAGGATCTCTTTGATATGGACGATTCGACAGGTTGTGCAGCTTGTCATAGTTCGTATCCCTCCGGCCCAAACGCTCTCGGGGAAGGTAGTCCAACAGATTCTCAGGGCAGGGAGTGTTCAACTTGTGGTGGGTAACTATCTTTACGCTTATCCAGTGTTCATTTCACACACAATCGTCGTGACATTTAGGGAATCTATCCGACGGCCCTGATAGTTGCCATTTATCTTCAACGTTCCGTGTGGGACTCCACTGGTAACTTCGCCTCTTTTGAAGTCTCGACTCGCGATGTTGAAAGAAACCTCGGGGAAAGAGCGAGCCAGACTACCATATTTGAGAACTATCAGGCGTAACGCAATAGTCAAACAACAGGTTATGTTGCCACATATTCAGGCTCCTTTCGTGTTCGAGCTATCTTCCCGCCTCGAAAAATACAAATAAGCCGTTATCTAGCCTTAGTGTATACAACCAAACTATTTTAAAATTTCTCGTATCAATGCCGCATCATCTGAAGACCTAAGCCTGACCCAGGTTCACAGAAATGGTAAAGTGATACCGCCATCTCCTTAGGTGGCTTTGAAAGATCGGGAGCTGCCGGTTTTAATGGTCATGCTGTTCTTTAGCAATGAAGTTGGGTGGGTCCTAGCCCCCGCGTCCCGAGAGGGGTGTCCTGATTGTACATATAGTCGAACCCCTGTTATGGCGGTGATAGTCCCTGGATTTGATGATGAAACGGGTAGCCGAGCGCTTGCCACTAAGAGCTGGTAGTAGACCCACCGTCAATTCTTCCCTCCCTAACTGTCCCGTGCTCAAATTACATCGATTTTTCAGCCACTTCGATCTCCCTTGCCGATGCAATCTAACTCTTTGCTGACTACCCCAGATCGCTCAAGTCTCAAGATGACTAACGACCTATCGACGACCGATGCAGGTTTCGACGGGATCCACGAAGTCATCCAGGCCGGTCGAGGGACCGTGCGGTCCTTGCTTCCCAGCATTTATCTCGATGATGACCCGAACCGCAGGAGGAACTGAGTCCTGAGCCACTCCGCTTTCGGTCGAGAACTACGATCTTATGATCTCGACAATGTGCGAGATGTGTCTATGAGGCGAGTTTGACAGAATCTAGAATTTGCACGTGCCAGCACTACTTCAATTCTTACAGATTTCCGTTCACTCTCCAGAATCTCCTTATTGTCCCTACCTCAAAGACAACTTACGGAAGTCTACAAGAGTGGGTTGTATCCTGCTGAAGCGACTTGATTTTTGGTTCAGGCCGCCGGGCTTCGTGTCATACTCCGAAAGATTACGGAATGGCGCTATGTTTCGAACGAACATGCATCTCAGATAGGTGAGCGAGCGAATTATTGAGGGCTGTTTGGTAGGCTTGCCTGCGACAATTAGCTCCTATAAGGACCTTTTTGGGTTCTCTGGTTGTTAACCACTACATTCGTTTCGTTCAACGGCGACTGAGTTTCAAGTCGGTAAGTTGTTCGGAAATGTCTCGTTAGGCAGTGTTTGTTGTAGAATGTGTTTGACTCGCATTCGCGCGTCAGTAGAAATCTTGGGGCCGTTACCAGCGACCACCAAATCGATCAATTACATCTGGGCGCCTACAACAAATACCACAACTTGAAGATAATCCCTGAAAAGTCGGTCCAGGTCTATATCAAGAAAAGACAGTGAGTTGTCAGGCGAGGGTAGCAACCCGGTCTTCGCGAGACCGTTGATTTGGCCGATGGTAATTGATGAACTGGTGAGACAGGCAGAGTCACGACTGTGTATCCCTGAGAAATTCGGGAAACACTGATGAGTAAAGATACGCAAAGTTTTTGGTGTACTAGACATAATCAGTTATCTTTTGCATGTGTCACCTGCTTTGATATGGACATCGGGGTTCTACCGTTTGACCTAGAGAGACACATCTGTTCGAATTCGACCTCAACATCCAGCCTCACTGGGACAACCCTGGCAACTCTATAAGTTTCGAGAGAAAGAGAGAGAAAGTTAACAGTCCATCCCATGAGTTCAATCCTGATATACAGCAGCCACTTACAGGGGCAAGGGGGTCGGGGCACCCGCGAGCCGCTATGCTTTGCAAACCCTAGAAGATATGTGAGTCTCCATTCAAAAGGGGAAGTCAGCTTCATAGGAACATACCAATAAATCCAACTGGGAAGAGTCCCCTGATGCTGAAGCCTCACTCAGAGGAAGTGCGAATGCAGCCGTTCTAAGACCGAGTGGATATCCATGAATAATTTTGTCTTGAACCTATGATCAGCACTCACCCAGACAGTAGGACGACCTGAACAGTCGCGACGAGAACAGCGACCACAGAGACAAGCTGACGGAACATCGATGTGGTGCTTGAAGATTGACGGGGCAGGTGAGTCGGGATGTGTGTAGAGTGTTTGGAGCGCTGATTTCAAGGACCAGTGCGAAGTGGGTTCTCGAGTGTCGGGGGCTTATACGCGGAATTCCTTCTTATATCCATTTCACTGATGGACCCAACCCGTGACGCAGAATCTGAATGGTACATCACAATCATGATACGCCCCTTCATTGATCACCACCGGGTCTCAATTTGAGCTATTTCTGGACCCTGTATGGTTCAGTCGCATCCTAATATTGGAAATCATGGACCGGTTATTATCACTCGAGAGCGTCCTATTCTTCCACTTGAAGCCTCGAGTCGTACACTTCAAGTTGCTCTAAGGAGCGGAGGAAGTAAGTTGTATAGCACCGCGTTCTACGACCCCACCCTACCTTCATCTCCACTTTTTCGGTACTAAAAATAAACCAGCTCTCACCTTCCCGTGGCTCTGACCCAAATACATCTGCTTCTCCCGATGCGAAGAGAACATGTTCCTGGTGGGAAAAATCGGAATGAGCAGGTACGATCGGTATAATCATCGAACTCGATCTGAAGGGTGGGATTAGTTACCCCTTTGGACGTGCCTTCCACATTGATTTTTCATGAATAGTAGTGCGAACCAATAGTTCCACATAGATCAAAGAGAACGTACATGCCTGTCGTGGTACTCCAGCTTCTGAAACGACACGTGAGGATGGAGTGGTCGGAAAAGTTGTCTGACAGAATTTTTCAACATTGCGTCTCCGTTAAGACTGCAATAACACAGCAAAACCATCTTCGTCCACAGATGCATGAGTCAGAAACCTCTTACAAATCTAGATTGTATTCACCAGCTGCATAGTAGTTCTGCAGTCTGGAAGCTGACCAGTGACAGTAATCTCTTGTGTCAGATGAAAAAGAATGAAGACGAGACGCTTATGCAATTTGATAATCGAGCCGAATGATGTGGGGCGTAAACCAGTTGGATAGATCCTCGCCAATATCGCGTTGTCCAAGGTTCTTTTTCGCCTATGGATACGCGCCTCTCCTCCCTCCATCGGGAAGATAAGAAAAAACCGTTCCTGGCCGTTCTTAGCCTGTACAGGCTAAACGGCCGGGTCCAGACCGGCTATGTCTGTTTTTCCGCAGGCTGGATTTTCCGTGTAAAGACCCGGCCATGTAACCAGCTTTCCCTAGGATAATGTGAGCTCACTGTCATTTTCATGTCGATTCAACATTGCTGATGGTATTTATACATTTATATCGACAAAATCCTGACCTCCGAGTGAGATATTTGGGCCACTTTTTGCAGCTGTTCAACCGTTCAGCCTGCGAAAATGGCTTAAGGGTCGAAAAAGGCCGGAACCGGCTGCCGGAAAGTTACTCGTCTTCCTGATGTCCGCACACAGGTCAGCTTGAGAAAGTGGAATCTTGAGGTTACCTTGCGAGAGAGCTTTCCTGGGACTAGGAAGGATCTACTGGTGAGAGGCTCGAGCATGTTTGGAGGAATTTTGGGGGGGTCGAAGCTGAGAGCCATCGTAGGGCAAGAGGAGATGCGTTGGTCTGTTGCTATGGTCCGTCGAACAAATCGAACGACCGGCCCCAAATGTGCAAGCTTTACCCGATGACCTGATAAAGCCATAAATGCCCGAAATTAGACGGAGAACCTCCTATCATCTCCTCGGCCAAAGATGGCCGGCCGAAGTTTTCCAATATTTAGTAACTACGTGTTCGTGTACGTGCGCAATCTCGTTGATCTCACCCAGGACTGCCCAGGACCCTCTGCAGTTGATGTTGAAATTGTGGATCGATAGGAACGGTGGGAATAGAAGCAATTTGTGGCGCCAAATTGGCAAACATCGACCAGAGACCAGTTTGTGCTGAGTTCCGCGAAGGATTGATGAACACCCGAGCTACAACAAGCAACACCCGAACCGAAGCGTGGCAATCTCCGCCGGGCCACACGTGGTACAGCAGTTTGACCGGCCCTTTACCTCCCTTTACACCTTGAACGTTGCAACGTTGAACCGTGGAACGGTCCATTCTTTGTTGACGTTGTTCTCCCTCGGACCTGTCAAGGATCGCAGATTACACTACATTGCATTCTCAGCCTCAACAATGAGCACCTACCCTTTCAGTCGACGCATTGGCCAGCTTCGGAGCTATAAAGCCAGCGGTCATTAGCCTTAAGTTCCTTTTCGCCAACATTACTTATGAATCATCATTACGATCTCAGACCGAACCCGTTCGCACAAGGATATTCGCGATGGACATCCTTTTCTCATTGTTAAACGAGCACTCGTTACACTCGTGGTGACAAACTTCTGTCTTCTATTGCTGGGAGTCACGATAGGATCGGTGAGTTCCATGTCCTTTGTTACGTGCTCTCTTAGTGTCCATAGTTTTCATAGTTTCTTACTACGATCGCATTGTGCTATTGGATCAAGTGGCTCGTTCTAGAAGGTGCGAGGTGCGTAAGTTTGTCTTATATATCTCTCAGATTTCCTAGCTAACACCCCACAGACTTGTTTGTCGACTCTACAGCACTCGCTGTCCTCCGCTGGCAATGTTGATTCCCCTCCTCTACCGTTGGGAACCACAATTGGACTGGTGACCACTCACATCCCCTGCTCGGTTGGCATACCCAGTATCATTACTCGGTTCACTGGCATCGCAGCGACTAGCTATGAAAGGGTCCCCAACAGGGCTCATCGAACTCAAGAGCTAGGTGCGTCTTTCTCTCGCTCTTAACAGCGATCTGTCGTATTCGTTGTATTTACCGCAGCAGAACTATTGGTATCACCGGACAACAGTGGTAATGATGATAGGAGTTTGGTTTCTCGTACGTCTTCCACACATCTGACTATGCAATCCAGCTGACATTCTGTTATTCTCATTTCTTAGCACCGGCATCAGCACCAGTATCGTCTATCTCTCTCTTATCGCCTTCAGAGACCACCAGGGATCTACCCAACTCTAAGTTACACTCATGATTATACCAGAACCAAGGCGTAACCGTGTAGTTGACCAAAGCCACAGGCAAATAAGAATGCCCTGATGGGGGTGGAAAAGAAAGACACACATGCGCCGGACTCAACATAAGAGTAAGATACTTATCGCTGCTGGCATCGAGGCTGGATCCTCGATGATAAAGCGCTCGACTCTCGTACGTGTTTTGGTTTTCGTCACTACCGCTCTAGTCTCATCCTTCCCGTTGTTGCAGACACTTGTTGATGGTTCATCAGTAGAACTTGCGGGTGTTTTGTCACCGTCGGCAGAGTTTCCAGCAACACCTGCACCTCTGTCTATCTTGTCGCCCTATAAGAGAACCGAAGCCCCACTCTCAACGAAGTCTCCCCTGGGCCCTCAGATCTCAGATCTCAGCAACTCCATCATTGGAGTCACCCTCAGCATCGTTTGCTAGCGGCACTCGGAGGTCCGCTGGCACTAAGAACCTGGGGGGATCGAGGTCTGGACCGGGTGGTCACGATGCTTGCACCTGCGTCCGATATGCCGCCGATATCGGCAACGTCGTCGTCTGCATCTAGTTCACGCAGATCGACCTTGCCCTCACTCTCCGAGACGTATCCAAACTCGGGACAAAGGACTGTTTAACGTCAACCTCGGCCCTCGAAATTCTCTGCGCATATAGCCGACCTCGTGGTTCGTCTTGAGTGGACTTCCGTTGCACCTTCATCGGACAGTGCGACTTCGTCCATTGGCGTTGACACCAACTCAACCCATTCTTCGTCTTCCAAATCACTGCATGTTGGCGAAACGACGAAGACAGCTCCATCTTCGCGGCACCCTATCGCGAGAGCTCAACCTTGGCCCGATAGTGAGGGTACGATTAATACTGTGGGCACTAATGCCAATTCAAAAGCATTTAAGGCTCGCTTGATTGCGAATCTGACGGGTACAACGACCACGCAACCCGGTCATTCTTCGACCGCGACCAACCCGTTCGCAACCACAGCCGCCGTCACCATATCTTCTCAACAACGTCAGAATCTCCCTGCAAAACGTGTTCTCCCCGGCAATGATGATACCGACAACGAGTGTTGTATCTGCCACGAGACACTCTTCAACGGGGGGTCGTTTGATAGATTCGATGTCGGTCACGATGTGAAAGGTTTGGAGGACGCATTGGGATTAGTTCGGTGTAGGAAGTGTCGGAGGAGTTCACATCGGGGGCGTTGGGATGGATGTGTGTTACATCTCTTTGTTGTTAGGTCTATAAATGGCTAATTTATTTATTCTCAGGGTGAGAAGATGTGTAGGTGGAGAGGAGCGGACGTGTCCCACGGGACGCAAGCACCGGTGAACATGCACGTCATGTTCAACGGATGCATGTACCGTCGAACATGGCACGAACATGACATGAACATAGTGCCTATAATGGCATGAGAAATAATTAATGCTCAAAACTCTGATTTATTATTCACCATTTACTTAGAAAGGAATAACTATTTTCCCATAAATCCTTATTTCTCACGTAAGTCAACGCAAAGGGCCTTTGCTAAGTCTATATTAGGGATGACCTACACACAAGTTAAGTAGTTAGCAGTCTACCTGCTAAGTCTCCCTTTGTGTGTACAACCTCCTGTCATGTTCGTGCCATGTTCGACGGCACATGCATCTGTCGAACATGACGCGCATGTTCACCGGTGCTTGCGCCCCGTGTCCGTTGTGTTGGGGCAAGGCTGGGCGGACAATCGAACAATGGCTTCGGTGACCATGAGTGTCGGTTTCTTTCTATCTCAAACTCCTTAGACTACTCTTCTCAAGATAATTCCCATACACGTTGCAATCTCGCTCGTACACATCATCTCTGGAGGCCTCAGCAGTCCACTACTTGCTGGGGCAAAGAAACAGGACTGTGTTTTACACATTTGAAACTTCGCGTTGTAAGTACTTGGGCACACCTCTCTTCGTTCTTGAGGGTCTATCATTGCGCAATGCGATCTTGTGGGTCCTCGGTACCAGGAAGGTGAGTCATAACTCAATTGAGTGATCTACATCACAGCAAGTGACTTCACAGTGACACGGGTCTTCCGTCTCCGACCTCTCCCACAAGGTTATGGATGCGTATACGCCGATAGTGCACCATACATTTCCCTCGTCTCATCGATCTCATCCTCGGCATTCAATGGGGAAGGCCAAGACGCGACTTCAAAGCTGCCCTCAGCCCATCATCTTGACGTAGCACTTTGGAAACATGGCGGTGCAAAGTGACTCACTTCGAGTGAATATTTCTCAAGAGCGCTCCGTTTTCAGTGGAGGGCGGGTGGTATGCTTCCCCCAAGCGAGAAGTCCACTGGCAACATTGAGCTGGGGTTTCGGTCATGAGCGAACCCGGAGAACGTGGTAAAATGTCGCCAGGCTAGGCTTGACAGTGCAACTCGAATGGAATAGCGTTACCAACGGCTGGTCCGGTCCAGCTCCGGCTTGGCTCCACCGGTCTGGCTCCAAAGTGGCTCCCTGAGCCGTTAGTCACGTGCGGCTCAGCTCAGTCCGGCTTGGAGCTGGCTCAGCCGCGGCTTGAGCCAGTCAAAAAAGATTGAAATTGTATTTGTTTTATATGCTGTCAGGCATCTTAAACATGGTGCTTATGGATTCTGGGGTGTGTAAAAATTCATGTTGTGCAACAATTTTGGTCGTCGTTGCTGTCAGACAGCCATCAAAAATATCAGCACCTGCTATTTTTGGGTTAGGGTTAGGAAATAGGCAGGCACTTTCTGCATACATTTCACATTTGGCCTAAAGCACTCATGTTGTACACTCTATACAGTGATAATTATGATACCAGATTGATAAAATACATAAATACAATAAATTAGAATAGTTGGGAGGCAAAAAAAATTAGAGAAAAAAGTGACGGCTCAAAGCCGGCTGAGCCGGTTCCTGAGCCGGACCGAGCTGGAGCCGTTGACCAGCTCCATTTGAGCTGTTTTTTGCCACGCTCGGCTTGGCTCGGCTTAGGGACGGCTCAGCCATGGCTTGAGCCAAGCCGTTGGTAACGCTAGAATGGAATGACCCGCTTCGAAGGTGAATGTTCTCTTGATCATCTTCTGTCCGTATCGACGAACGTTCCTGCATGTATACTCAGTTATAAGTACTCTTCGGCAGCGCGTTGGTTTTAACTTGTATCCGGAGTCATGAATACTTCAAAATGGGGAGCGTCCACATTGTCACTCACCCCTTTCGACCACTTGATAAGTTGTTTCCATCCATAGTAAGGAATAAGCATCGGAGTCTTCGTGGGTCGGGGATCATGCAATTCTAGGTGGGTGATCGTGGCGTATATGTATAGGACTTTGACAGCATCAAGCACTTACCATAGTCTATTATTAGAGGTCATCTCGTCGTACAGCGACATGATGAAACTAGTGTACCAGGACAGTGTGGTGCATTGAGGCCAGAGTCCCCAGTAATCCATTTTAACATAAGAGAGTGCTCGGAATACACGGGGATCACGGAATAACCTGAGAAACTGAAATCAGAAATGCGAGCGGATCCAGGTTTCCGGTACCATAACCATTGTCTTGTAAATTGCCGTCCCTATACCAGCCTATATTGTGGAGAGTCTTGGATTCAATACCTCCCCCTGTGGCTAGCCAGGTGATCGTTTTGTTGGCGGCGGAGATAGTTGTCCCGCAGGTATCATTCAGGTTGTTGACCTAGGACAGAACATTTGCGGTCAGTCGATGATACACAGACGCTGAGCATAGTCTACGCACCTAACAGCAAACTACACTTCAGTCCATCCTATTTGTCGTCTCCCTTCCCAACTGTGAAGAGTCATCTTTTCCTCTCAATAGTGCTGTGTCGGCCACCGAGTCTCTGTCTCGCGAACTTCGAGCTTGAGTTCCAAATGGGGGGTTGGGGAAAGTCCGTCAAAGTCGGAATGGCAAGGTATGCCTTAAGTACACCTGAAGGTACCGGAAGCCAAATCACCGGGTCTATATTGGGATGGAATGAATCTCATTGTTCAAGGTTCAACTCCCCCAGGTTTGTTCCATTGTAAATGTGAGCCGAAGACACGGGTAGATCCCTTATATGATGCACAGTAAAGACACCTCCAAGGGGGCCCTGTCCTAAAGCGTTAGACGCTAGGACTATAGAAGCAACGGCGGCGGAAGTCAACTAGCAGAGACGACGACAGAGACGACAGAGACAGTGAGCAGAGAGCAAGAGCAGGTAGATAGCTGGTCCCAACGACAAGTTAGATATATTGTAGATGAAGGAGAAAACAAAAGTACTACTCACCTGGTCCCAACGACAAGAGGTCAAGATGAGGGACCAGGTGCAAACTACCTAGCTTATATACTAGAAGGTGAGTTGTGCGAGAATAAAGAAAGATAATAGGGAACAAGGGGAGAACAATAGTAGTCCAGGTATAGAATAAGAACAAGTCCGGAACAAGTAACTGTTGTATGTCAAAGAACAAAGAGAACGATGGAAACAATAGATGGAATCAGTTGTGAAGGTGATGTGAGAGAACAAGGAGAACAAAGGGGACAATAGATGGGATCAGTTATGAAGACGATGTGAAAGAACAAGGAAGGAAATGATGGGAATGATGTGGAAAGGGGAACTGGGTATCTAGTGGGCATCAAAGTATCAAACAGGCGCTGAAAGGGGAATGGGCGCTAAGAAAGGAAAAGATAGGGGGGAAAAGCGGC
>JANHQD010002770.1:0-24541 GCA_024721195.1 Marasmius sp. AFHP31
GATGACATTGACGTTTAGCCTGGCAATGGTATTGTCGGATGATCTAGGTTTAGCCCGGGTTGGATATCCCGGATGTGAAGTTTGGTCAAGGAGGACCATTCTTGGACTATTGCATTTGTTTAGCCTGCAGACGTGCAGATGAGTATTTTCTTTCTTGCTTTTTGGACATGTGCTCTTGCGATATTGCCTCGGTTGAGGAGGACAGTTGATATTCTGGTATTGCAACCTCGGAATGGCCACCCGAGAATGTGTACTAGACTGCTGTGTCTCCGTCATTGTATGATATCATTGCCCTTCACCCAGTGCTCCGAACCCTTTGCCTCTGTGATCGTACTTACTCCTACTATACATCATGCACAGTTCTATATACATCATGCGTAGTACTTTCCTTTACCTTCTCTCATATTCCTTGCCTACTCTTGTACAGTATATAAGCTACCTACAAATACCATACATCCTCAGCGGTTTGTTAACCCTGAGGACTTTCACCTCATCTCTTCACTTGCCCCGCTCAGAGCTTCTTTCTCGCAGTATCGCGACTCTAATGTTGGCTTCTGTGATCAAGGTGGATGCAAGGGAAGTTGCCATCAGTTGTCCACTTGCGGGACGAAACTGGACAATGGGTTTTGCTACACCCCCGGCACTGCGTCCATCCTTGTTCCGTCTACTTGAAGACGGGTGAGTCGAACTCCAGATTTACACTAAGTTTCAGTGCAGAAGGCTCACCATGTCATGACAGGAGGCCCACCCAAGTGCTCCTCGCAGCGATATCGTCTCTTTTTTTCGCCTCTCGGTAAACTTGGAAATAATAAAAAAAAACTCGGTTGTATCTTGTAATAGTGTAGTAGCTGCGTTCTGAGCTTGTATGATAATCTGGACAATAGCGTTGAGAAAACTTGGTTATATGTCCAAGACGATCGCCTTCACGGGCGGTGGCACAATGGAGATATATTAGTTATATCATCCCAAATACGAAACCGAGCTTGAAAGAAATAGAAGCGCAAGCCCTGTTCATGACACGAGGTATATCAGACCGGAGGTAGAACGTTCACGAGCCCAGGGGAAGAGAAAGAGCACGCTCTTCCTGTTCGACTATTCGAACGTGTGAGAGCATCCAAAAGTGACAACCAGCATGCAATACCCTATACCTCTTCCGGACGATGAGTGATTATCGTAAGACGCTCTTGCCGCAGGCTATCATCCAAGGATTGCTCTACCGGTATCGTGACAATCACCGTGCCATCGAACGTGCTCTCATATTTCGGAGACACGAAAGGGTCCTGCTCCGATCATCCATCACCTCCACCGCTGCCATGAGCAAGCTTGGATCTTCGAGGCGGAATAATGTAAGGCTCTGTAGTAGCCATCTGTCTCCATGGCAATTGCCTTGTTCATCGCCGTCCGCCACTCCGCCGGCAACCCCTTGATTGTCGTCACCTTCCTTCCAACGTCGAGAAGTCCAACCCCTCGGCATCCGAAAGGAACAACTCGTCCTCCAAGATCTTCCCATTAACAAATTTGAGGAACTGGTACCCTCTCGGAGGGGTTGTCAGTAGGACAGAATCGTTGCAATGGAGGATGTGGTGAGCGAGGGTCTGAACGAGGTTGTAGCGCTCGTTGCTGGAGCCCCGGGCGGGGTTAATACGAGGGAAACTCCTAGAGTCCCAGACCTACTTGTAGAAACGGATGAGGTTGATACTTTGGTTTCGTACGTCAGGGTTACTGTGATTCCGTGGCTTCTCGGCTAGCCAGAAGGGAAGGAAGAACCTGGTAGCAGGACGGATACCTTCTCGACATTGGGTGAGGGATTCTTGGAGGTAGTTTTTGAGTGTATGAGCGAGGTAGTGAAAGGTATGATAGGTATCTGCAAGCGAATTGTGAGGCACGCCGTGGAGGTATTGAGGATAGACAAGACTCACTGGGCCCACTGTTAACAGTGATATTAACCCATGTTATCCAAAACTCCCAAAAGAAGAGAGGCTGTAGGTTGGTACCGAGCTTCAAAGGCGATTGCGTGTTGTGCAGGTTGAGAGGACCAGAGGATGTGCCGTCCTGGAAGCTTCTGAAGCCTTTGAACTTTTCCTCGATCGTTATCTCTTTCCATGTCGACTTGGCCCATGAATCAAACACGCCCGCGATGACTGTGGATGTGTGTAGTTGAGTTGTCTTCAAACAATCCAACAGGCACAGCGACATTGATGGAATATCACTGAAAATCGTCAACAACCATCTAAGCCCTTGGAGCTCGCACACCTTCAGCGTACGCCACTCGACTTTCAGGGGAGCGGCTGGCCCCTGGGTAGCAGGTGCCGAAGTTGTCAATGACGTGGAGTTTACTAGCAGCCCAGTACGAGAACGGGATGATGTGGGTACGCTTGAATGTGCTCTTCGAGTAATTCCGGGAGCTTGGTCGTCATAGTGTACACAAGCCATGCTTGAGGAGACTTGTATGGACAGATGTGCTGGATTGAAGTTTGCCAATGATACATTTGCACGACTCGTTCTCGGTGAAGGATAGCATGACTAAAGTGGGAAATACGGTCATGAAAATATACATGGTGGCGGTAGGTGCCACCGCACATGCTGCGATGGCAAACGCAACGATGTGGAGGGTCCAAAGAAACTCCAAAAGGCCTGCAAAGAAGAGGAGGACAGCAAACTCGAGAAGGACTAGGAGAGCGCGCCCGGGAAGAGATGGATTCCCCACTTCTTCAAACTCTCGTGTCGCAGTTGACGAAGACCCAAAGCTTCCATGTGTGTAATGTTCGGAGTATCGCGTCTGTGTTCTCGGAGCCATTGCTTGCACATCAGTCCAAATAAGCCCGAAGCGAGGCTCATAACGAGGCTGAGGAACCATAACGAGTCGACTTGAATGACAGAAGTTGTCGGGTGGAACGGAGAATCCGTGGGCACTCCTGGTGGCATATTAGGATTGTTCAGCTGTTGAGATATGCGATAGAGAACGGATGCTGAAACGTCTTGCAGATCTTCCGACAGCCATTCGTACAATTTGACAGCTTTTGCTGTCACTACTGCTGAGAAGAGACCTGCCTGGGATTCTGGTGAGTAAAAACGTTTGTGGAATAGGGGGATATCCCGTAGCAGACGTACGAAAACGAGCAGTGTATCGATATCCTCTTTCCATCCCTTCACCGTAGTAGCGTTGCCAACGGCTCGCTCGGCTCGGCTCCCACTCAGCTCCGGAGCGGAGCGGTTAATTGCCACTCCAGAGCCGTTGACATCATTCAGCTCCACTCCAGAGCCGCTCAGAGCGACTAAGTCGTCGCTCGAGCGGCTTTTTTTTTTACATGGTTCTTAGATCAATGTATTCTACTATAATTATCTAAAATAAAACATACATGTGAGAAAGTATAGGGAAAGCACCACAAAAGCTTGTTTGGATATTCTTTCCCACGGGCTTTGTGAGGCCCCACCACACCTCTGAGAGTCCCAAAACCCTCGAAAACTCCTCAACTACACATTAGCATTGTTAATTTAGATTTAAGATATTGAGTATTTACAGTTCAAAATGCCAAGCGCCAGCATCTTCAACAAAAAAATTTCTGAAATTTCTGGGCCGCTTGAGCCAACTCTGGCCGCTCGGAGTCAGCTCCGAGCGGAGCCGTTCAACTGGCTCTCCGGAGCGGTATCTCCGGAGCGGTTCCACTCCGCTCCGCTCCCGAGCGCTAGAACCGCGACTCGAGCGGAGCTGTTGGCTACGCTACACCGTAGCATCGCCGTGCTTGTCCACTGCCTTCATGACCTTCTCCCATGGGTCTTGTACCAGATCTACGACCGGCGCTTGGTCTGCGGGTATTGCGAATATCTAACGAGGATTATGAGGATAGCTACCGCAGTAACTCGTATAACCCCAGCTCACCTGGGGGCAAAGAGCCTGCTGAGAAGCATCTCTTCTTTGCAAGAGAGGAAGAGGCATGGTTTAGGCTCCTGAGGGACGACTTGAGGCCATGATATCAAGGCAAACGTGTTCGCTGCAAGGTGGTCATGTTAAGGCGCGATCGCGGAATTTGTGAACACGCTCCAAGATATTTGAGTCACCGACTCATACATGGAATGAATAAAGAAAGAGCAGTGGGAGTGTGCAGAAGAAGATGATGATGGTGGTCGTTGTGAGAAAAGACCAAGTAGACAATGGACCGATGGGCGCATAATAGGAAATGCCGAGGAAACGTTCTGGGGCACCACGGATGGGGGTGTTGTCTCCGAACATGACGATTCCGATCAAGGGTAGGCCTGTCACCGGCCCGTGCATGTCGTGCAAGCAGCTAGACGAACTCCCATCTTCCGGACTCTACCCCGCCGCCTCCAGAGACAGAGCATGCCCGCTCCAATCACCGTTGACAAGTGCCATACACAGGCTCATCACTATCCCCCTCAACGAGTCACTCTGCTCGAGATTGTTGGAGGTTGATACGAGGATGTTACAGGGGTGATGCGGAAAGGAGACCTGGATACTGTCTCCTTCTTGGCTTCGTATGGTCTGTTTTCTCTTCTCCTGATTTATACCTGACTCTTGTTTCTCGGACTGGACTTCTCTGCGGTTTTGTATCCCTGTGTTACTTTCTTGTTAGCTGGATTAGTTTAATAGCCTCGTAGTTTATTCGCACTCTCCAGTTGTTCGACATCTTTCGAGGTCGTACTGGAGAGTGAGTTCCGTTCCATCCTACTTTACCCATTCTCTTTATTAACGGTACCTTCAGAATACCCATCCTAATAGCTTCATACTTTATCAGGTACCATACTTCAATACGAGTTGTTCGACATCTTTCGAGGTCGTACTGGAGAAATACCCATCCTAATAGCTTCATACTTTATCAGGTTACGGGCCCCGTATCGCTGCTTAAAGACGACGACCTCAATATACACAACTCACACATCGAAACATCATGGCCTCAAACGGCTCGATACCCCCACCTATCGCTGATGTCCCGAACGAAGAGAAATTCGATGGAGGCGTCTGCTCATCGTGGACATCTGTGAGGCGGAAGATTGTATCCGCACTGGAATCACAAGGCCTCGACGGTTACATCGATGGTACGGTCACTATCCCGACAAGCGTACCAACTGTGGTTCTTAGCCCACCTACGTCCGATTCATCTAACACCAATATCGTGACCCCGCCGGCTCCCGCACAGCAGATCACCATCACATCCACTCCAGTATACTCAGCTCGTCCCACTCTCGAGGAATATCGTTTCCGGAACAGCCGCGCAAGGGCCATAGTCTCGAAACACATTGAAGATATATTGGCACTAGTACCCGAGGTTGACACGATGACGGCACGAGAAGTATTCATGAGACTGGATAGGGAGTACTTGGTGAAAAATGAGGCGAGGAAGATAGCGACAAACAGGGACTTCAGAAACTTCCTATTCGACGAGCAGGACACTCTCGACCAATTCTTCAAGGATATTCGGGAGAAGAGGAAGATAGCCATCGAGGCGGGAAATCATTACAGTGACTCTGAGTTCCGATCGATTATCCTTGGCGCCTTCCCAACGGGTTCTTTCGACACGATTATCCAGAATATAACCACCAACTCGTCCCACTTCACTACCTCTGCGTCTGTGATCCAAGAAGTCACTTCTGCATACCGGCGTGTTGAGGACAGGAAGACGCCGGCGGCTGCTGGAAACCAGATCACTCCGCAGGCCCATGCAGCCATCGTAGCAAAGGTGGAGGAGCTAGAGAAGAAGTTGTTGGCTGCACAAGCGAGAAAGTCGAAATCGGATATCGTCTGTCATAACTGTGGACGAAAGGGGCACATCAAAGCGGATTGTTTCAGAAAAGGAGGGGGGAAGGAGGGACAGTTCCCAAGTTGGTGGCGAGGAAGGAAGGACACAGAACCTGCGAACAATAGCCCGTCCGCAAACTTGGCAGTAGGTGACCCCGATGCCGTTCAAAGGTTTGCCATGAACGCCACGAAACGTCATGGTATTCCTGCAAACGCGACGATGGATTCATGCATCTATGCGGACTCTGGGGCCACAGACCACTTCCTGCGTTCTCGATCTGACTTCGTCACATATACTCTGTTGTCCAAGAAGGATCAAACCCTCGTCCAAGGTTCTGAATCATCATCCACATTCAGGATTATAGGTGTGGGAAAGGCGAGGAAGACGGTCTGGGAAGACAGGAAGAAGGTGGTTATGGAATTCGAGGAGGCATGTCACACTCCAAACGCTGCGGCTGACTTGACGACCTAGGTTACGAGATTAGGTTCGGAAATGGGAAGGCAAAGTTCTACTCGCCGAAGGGGTTCCACTTCATGACCGGCCAAAAGACACACAAGAGAGGTGGTCTATATCGACTTCTAGAATGCCCACCTCCCTTGGCCCTCACAACCGCTCGCTCGCTCAAACGCCCCGCTGACATATCCGTTTGGCACCGTAGAACTGGCCATGCGGGAGTCCAGCGCATTCTTGAGGCGGAATCGAAAAGCCTAGTCGATGGATTAGACATCACGTCGAGAGAGAATGGGGATAAATGCGTACTGTGCATTCACGGTAAAAGTGTACGTCGTCCGTTCGACTCATCCGTTACACCGGAAACGAGGGTACTAGAGAGGGTGCATCTGGACCTCACAGGGCCTATTCGTGTACAATCGAGGGGAGGGTTCAGGTATTCCTTGCCTATCGTGGATGGGGCGACCTCATTCTGCAAGGATTACTACACGAAGAACAAAGAAGCAGAAACCATCTTGTACGTTGTGGAATCGTATTGGGCTTGGGCAGAAAGGCAGACAGGACAGAAGTTGAAGATGATGCGGATCGACGGCGGGAAGGAATTTGTAAACAACTTGGTTTCGAAATGGGCAACTGGACATGGTATCGAGATGGACCCAATAGCACCTCACTCATCATCTGCTAATGGCGTAGCTGAACGGAAACACCTGTCGACATTTTCCAGAGTGAGGACCATTCTGTTCGATTCTCAGTTGCCTCCATACCTCTGGGCCCATGCTGCAGCCTATATCGTCTATACGGACAATCACCTCCCTACTGCGCGACACCCTGGAACAATACCGGCGGAAGCTTTTCTGGGCAAGAGGCAGAATGTGGCACATCTTCGGCCATTTGGTGCGTATTGTTGGGCGAAAGTGGTGGATGGATCGCTGGGGAAACTAGACAGCCGCGTCATTGAGGGAAGAATGATTGGATACGGAGAAAGAGGGACTTATCTGGTATACCTGTCGTCTGGGAAGATCATAACAAGCAGGGACGTGGTATTTGACGAAACTAAAGGGATTCGTGCGCAGCCAGCTGGAGGGGAGGATCTATGGGACATTGGTGAGTATGAGTTCTTGCCAGCTGACGACGACGAACACGGACCGAATACTCCGTTTCCATCCGAGGAACCAAACACGGACTTTACGGAAACGTCACCTGATGAACCCGGTATCTCCGACCCAACCCCTGATCAATCTTCTCGTCCTATCACACCTGCACCATCATTATCCTCGACCACTCCACCAACTACTACCACACCTATGCGACGATCTCAACGCACCATCATCCCCACCACCGCTATTATCAATTCTCGCGAATCAACCGCTCGTGAAAAGGAAGCCAAGAAGAACAAGCAGGACTGGGCGACGAACTCGAAAACTCCAAAAGCTAACTTTGCCCAGATACCCAGCGTTTGCTTGGAAATTGGAGTTCCCTTCAACGCAGCCTTGGTCGCCATAGGACTACCTGAAGTTCCAAAGGGGTTCAATAAAGCAAGATTGTTGGATGAAGAAAAGTGGATGCCTGCGGTTGAGAAAGAGAAGAAAAGGATGGCAGATTTCGAAGTTTTCGGAGAAGCTCAATACCCACCGGCAGGAGCAAGCGTCCTCACCGCCCTCTGGGTTTTCGCACACAAGGTGGATGGTGACGGAAACATAGTGGAACATAAGGCAAGACTTGTGGTAGATGGAGGGAAACAGGAAGAAGGAGTGGATTTCTTCACGAAATATGCAGCTACGCTCCGTCTTGAATCTCTTTGGATCCTCATTGCAGTCTGGGTCGTGCTAAACTTCCACATTTGGCAGATAGACTTCTCATCGGCGTATCTTAACGCACCGTTGGAGGAGGAAATCTACATCCGCATCCCAGAAGGCTATGACGGACACGGTACAGGGAAGGTGTTCAGAGCTAAGAAGTCAATCTATGGAATGAAACAAGCTGGCGCAAACTGGTGGAAGACGCTCAATGGGTCATACAGCGAATTAGGGTTCCAAGGGTCTCGAGCTGATCAGTGCGTAAGGAGGAGGGTCAAGGATTCAGGGGAGACTATGACTGGGACGTACACAGACGATACGTTGGGCGGGTCATCATCAAAGGAAGAAGAGATGATGGTAAAGCGAGAGATAGGAGGAAGGTATCGAATTCGCGAGACCGATGATGTTAATTTCACTCTAGGCATGAGGCTCGTACACGACAGGGAAAGGGGCACCACTACATTATCCATGGAGCCCTATTGGCGACGACTCCTTACTCGACATGGTTTTGCGGACCTCAAACCAAAGGCTACTCCCCTCCCTCCCGGCATATCTCTCTCCGTCGAACAGTCCCCGAAATCAGAAGACGACCGTCTATTCATGTCTGACAAACCATTCGCTGAAATACTAGGCGCGATTCAGTTTGGACAAACGGCCTGTCGACCCGACATTACTTTTGCCGCTAGTCTTCTCAGCCGCTTCATAAGGAACCCAGGAAAGACACACTGGAACGCGCTTATACATCTACTTCGATACATCTCCGGCACACTCAGTCATGGCGTTACCTTCTCGAAAGACTCAGGACCGGACGCCCTTATTCCTATCACCTACGTCGACGCAGATTATGCAGCTTGTCCCGACACACGCAAATCGGTGACGGGGATTGTCACGGTTATAGCTGGGGGACCGGTATTCTGGCATGTCAAACGGCAAGACGTTGTTGCTCAATCCACTACAGAAGCCGAATACATCGCGATGGCCAGGGCGGTTCAACAAGCGAAATGGGTCCACCAGTTTCTGGCGGAGATAGGTCGTGCTCCCCCATTACCATCTATCATTCGCGGCGACAATCAGGGGGCGCTTACCTTGGGCAAGCACGCAATGTACTTCTCCCGCGTCAAACATATCGATATCAAGTACCACTTCATTCGAGATGAAGTGGCGCAGGGCAACGTCAGCTTGGAATACATTGCATCGGAGGAAAACCCTGCGGACATGTTGACGAAGGCTTTATCTCGAGGTGTACATGCGAGGCACGTAGAACATCTTCGCCTGATCCTGGCCGGCATCCAGGTCTAGGGGAGTGTTGGAGGTTGATACGAGGATGTTACAGGGGTGATGCGGAAAGGAGACCTGGATACCGTCTCCTTCTTGGCTTCGTATGGTCTGTTTTCTCTTCTCCTGATTTATACCTGACTCTTGTTTCTCGGACTGGACTTCTCTGCGGTTTTGTATCCCTGTGTTACTTTCTTGTTAGCTGGATTAGTTTAATAGCCTCGTAGTTTATTCGCACTCTCCAGTTGTTCGACATCTTTCGAGGTCGTACTGGAGAGTGAGTTCCGTTCCATCCTACTTTACCCATTCTCTTTATTAACGGTACCTTCAGAATACCCATCCTAATAGCTTCATACTTTATCAGGTACCGTACTTCAATACGAGTTGTTCGACATCTTTCGAGGTCGTACTGGAGAAATACCCATCCTAATAGCTTCATACTTTATCAGAGATGGTTCGCAACAACTTTGGAAGGCCAACCAGACGCCGTAGAGCACCACGCTCCGAAAGCGAATCCCCCGACGCCGAGTCTATCCGTGAGTTCACCACATCCAAACACCCCCCCAAGATCACCTCCATGACCTCCTCCATGACCTCCTAGCTCCCCTCATCGTGCTCGCCACCCGCCTCTGCATCGGAGACGTCTCCGCTCAGTCGTGTCCAGTTGCACATAGTCCCAGGTGACTTATAACGCGACCCAGAACGACCGCTAGACGAGCGAGCGACGTTGCTGGGACGATGTTCAGGCCTGTGGAGGAAGGAACTCTGAGAAATGATGTTGCAGGTCCTACGGCGATGAAGTCGAGCGTTTCGCAAGAGCGTACATCCCCGAGACGCGGAGAAATCCTTTGGATGATATGACAGAAAAGAACAGAAGATGGAGGAATTGCTTGTATTGTTTGATAGGACAGAGACGACCGTGTCGTTAAGAGAACCATACGAAAAGTGATCCAGAAGGATATACAAAGGTATGCTCAGGCAACGCACATGCATCCTAAAATGAAAATGCACTTGATTGCTGTCGAATCGATCTTCTCGCACTGACAGCACACATCACATGTAATTTGAGGCATGTCTAGGCGAGAATCTTGTGTTCTGGTACTTACACGTAACGCCACCTGCTGTATATAGGAGGCGTGATCGCTGTTGTGGGGGCAAGGCTCTGCGGGGCGCACCAAACTCTTTCCGCGACCATCACCATCGCACGCATCAACCTCGAAGTTCCCTCGCAGGTTGATCATCCTTTCTCAGGAGAGCTAATTTCTCGTTCTTGAGACTCAAGAATCGTAGGTCGGTACTGAGAATTCGCAGCATATATCAAGATTATCTGATTCTGACTATTTTGGAATCGTTACAGACCCTCTCAGGTGGAGATGCAGCAGCAATTAGTCGAGGCTACCCGAATCGGGGAACCTCACTCACTCGACGAACTAATACTTCAGTTCGATTATGTTCCCTCAGGCGCAGAATACACACTACTCAAGAAGAGGTTAGAAGATGATAGGGCATTTGTGAAAGGGTGTGAGGAGGAATTAGCTATGCTCCGGAAAGGTGGAAGTGGGAACGTACGCTCTAGAATCAATCAGTTAGAGGCAGAAAAGGGCAACGCAGAAACCAGGATCCATCGGTATCGGGATGTTCTCTCTGCTCGACGCAGAATTCCAACCGAGATTTGGGAGCAGATTTTCGGACTTATTTGCTGTCCGCCGGACGAATATTCCCTTTGCGTTTCCATAAAAGGAGAGTATCGCGGAAAGTCCGGCCAACCTGCTATTACTTTCAAATGCGATGCACCTCTCCTCGTTATCTCGCACGTTCATGCTCGTTGGCGTCGCATTGCCATAGGATCCCCGTCTCTTTGGGACTCTCTGTCTTTCCGTATCAGTCGGTTTCGGATCCCTCCCCTTGTCCATGGTTTGGTCGAAATGTACCTCGCCAGATCTCAAGGTCGTATCTCAAGACTTCGAGTGATGACAGAAGGGGCTGAGATCAATAGGACGGGTTCCGGAAGGTCCTGTACGGTGTGGAATAAGTTATCAAATCACCTATCCCATTGCACGGACCTTCACTTGTCCAGCCACAACGTCCAGTTTTCAGTACTAACAGACTCCTTCCCACTCTTGGAGTCGTACCGGTTTGAATCGATAGGGCCTCAGCTCCCCCGTCATATATCACCCTCAAAGGCGCTCAATCGGGCACCGAGGCTGTCCAGAATCTCCCTTGGGATCTTCGATCCTTCGTTGAAGTACTCTCGCCTAACGTTCCTGGAGATCGGACACATGGATACGGGGATGTCATTGTCGACGTTGTTACTCGTGCTGCCAGCGTGCGGGCGGCTCGAAACACTTCTGATCAATGATCTTGAGTCGCGGCCTGGAGCCGAGTCCGACGCTGATCCATTGATTCCCAGAAGCTGCAAAATGCCCTCCCTTCGGATGCTTTCTATCTCAGACTCGAAAAACGGATCTCTCCTCTCCGGCAAAGACCCGAACTTGTCCAATTTCCTATCCTCCCTCATTTTACCTTCTCTTTCGAGTCTCAGTCTGCGTTGCCGTGACTGGCTTGATTCGTTGCTTCCGATGCTTCAAAGGTGCTCTGCACCGGTCGAGCGCCTCACATTATGGATAAAGGAATTAAGGAATCCCAATTCAGATGATAACACGCTCTTTACACTGCTCCGGTCACTTCGAACGACCCTCACATGTGTCGATCTGACATTCAGCTACATCATCGCGACTTCGACGAGCGCTCAACACATACTATCCATTATCATGGATCCTATGTTCTCAAAGCTCACGTCGGTTCGTCTGAGGTTCTTACATTTCACTATTGATGCCGCTTCCGTAGAGAACGTGTTGAAGTTGATATCGCAAAGGAATCGTTCTGTTATGGTGGCCGACGGCAACGTTCAAGTTGAAGGTTCAAAGGAAAGCCGAATCTGTCAAATCACGGATTTCTGCCTGGTGCGCATTCGATGGCAAGATTCGAGCCGTGTGGTGTCTGTACAAGATGATCTTAGCTCGGAGCTGAACGAGAGAATACGAGAAACGGAAAGGGAGTACGGGGTCAGTATCCGCATCGGGAAGCTTTGATTCAGACTCAGTACGATTGTATTATCGGTTTTGAGGGTTCGACGTCCCTTCAAGTTATATGTACACTTTTTCCTTTCCCAGTATGACATATGTCGGGGTCGACGCTCAGCGCTCAGCTCTCAGCTCTCGAGGATTGAGCTAGGATTGCGCGCCGGTCTCTGAGCTGCATTGGCAACGCAATTAAGAGAGAGCACACTTGGAACCACTCGCGGTCAGCAAACGTCCTGATCACCGAGGTCCACTCGCTAAAACCGCGATAATTCGTCTCTCGAGACGCTACAACGTTACAACCTGTGCGCACCGTCGAGGTCATTTAGGGTTTATTGATTGTTCTGGGCGATGTTATTCATGTCTCGACTAACGGGGATCTCTCGACGGCATCACTTCAGGATCTTGCTTCGATCTCCAAGTCATCTCACTAGTCTCAGTTCCAGACATTCGGATATCAGGGCACATTTTCTACGAGAGTTATAAGATTGTGCAAATTTAATACGTACAACATCCTGAGCAAGTAGATATAGACATACACGTATCGTACAATAACATTCTGATTTACAATCACCACATACAGCAGGATCACCGTCTACCAGTCGCTCTCGTCCTCCCAAGGGCTGGTGGCAGGTACCAATAATCCAGAGTAAGGGTTCATTCTCCATCGGGGCTCCGGGAGTGGCTCAATTTCTCCCCACTTCAAATCAATTGAGATACCATGCGTTGCCCGTAAGGACCTCAAGCTCTCCGAAAGACTCGGGGAAGCCATGGTGCGTACCTGCTGCACAAAAATGTCTCCCATATCCGCTCGGAGTTGTTTTATCCTCAACAACCGACTCTCGTCCTGGACGAACTCGAGAATCGATTTCACGTCCTCGGTTCTGCACCGCCCACAGTCCAATACCTCCAGCTGGGGACACGAGCCTAGCTCGTTGAGTGAGGCAAGTAGCTTGGGGACCCAGTCGATAGGTGGAGCTACGACTTGGTCTAAGGGCCGTCGACCGGGGAGTCTGGCATATCCTAGGCCATACCCGTTCCAACGGGCAGACCGCTCAGGCTCGAGTTTGAGTGTGGCCAAGGACGGAGCTGCCTGTAAACACCGCGAAAGGGCCTCTGCCTCAATAATGTGGTAGCCGACAATCTGGAGATGACTGAGATGAGGAGCTCCTTTGATGAGTGTATGAAATGGTAGGTCGTTATCTGTCAGTACTACTTGTCCTCTCCAGTGAAGTTCCACTAACTCCAAGGTCAGACGAAGTAGTTGAGGGGTTATGATGCTCGAATAAGCGTCCTTCACATGGGTAAGGAAAGAGAAAGGTCCAGCGCGATCAGAGTCAGGCTGGTTGGGGTAATCACCGAACGGTCCGTCGAAAGTCAGTCGTAATTCTCGTAGAGTGTTCCAAACTATGGGATCTGTGAGGGATCCCTCAGGCGACAGATGAGAGCGAAAGGTGAGAATGACCAAGGAACGACATGTCTGTGCAATCCTCTGCAGTACGGCGATGGGAGACATTGCTGAATCGAGGGTCGTGGGCTGGAAGTCGAAACTAAGCTCGGTTAGTCGAGCCCAGTCAAGGGGAATACGTAGCGATGACATTGACCCCTGTTGTAGATGGAGGGAACGGAGTGAAGATAGCTTGCAAAGGACATTTGACACGGGAGCAGGACGTGACTGGAGTACCTGCGGCGTGCCATTAATAGGAGGAACCCCGTGGTAAAAGGTATGAAAGTCTATGAAGAGGCTGACATCCCCAGTGCGAACCGTCTCCAAGAGAGGGACATCGTCTGCACCAAGACGCTCCAGTGCTCGTTGGTGGAATGATTTCACGCCGTAAGTGAGCGAAAGGCTCTTCCAGCGGCGTGAGTACCCCACCAGAAGGTCCATCAGCTTTGAACAGACGGTAGATACGTCATTGCCCTCTCCAGGCGAAGTCGTTGACGACGTGCTCTCGCCCATGTGGATGGAAAGGGTCAGCGGTCGCGATCCAGACCTATCCAGCCAAAGTTTCATACCCTGGATAGTCGCTTCCTGGTGCTCGAGATACGTGTGGTCACCTGTGGTGAATAGTGATGGATCTGCGACGGAAAAGTGAACTGAACTCCAAAGCCTCGGTGTATTGAGTGCGATTTTCCTCCAATCTCGACAAACGGCGGTAAGCAGCAGGGGTGCCGCCATCACTGTGCACACGGCAAGGCCCGAATTACTCGTGGGCAGACAATGAACAAAGATTTCGCCCCAGATGTCTGCAGGAAATCTTCGAAAGGGTGCTGCGAGCGCGAGATGATCGTCAACGAATCGTTGGAGTTCATCTCGTTCTGCTTGAAGGCGGACAATCTCTTCACTGAGCTTTCTGATTCTCTCTTGTGGCTCGATGACCAAGTGCCGTATCTCGTTGAGCTCTTTTGTCGAGGGACTATGGTTCGTGTGTAGAACTCGGGTGAAATGGGATTCTGGAACCATGACGTTCGCTGCGGATGAACAACCAGAATGAGCTTCATACTGAGCGAAAGATACCTCGACTCACCTCGGCCAGTCCCTTCGCTAAACACTATCCTCCGTCCGGTCTCGTTCCAAGTCAAGCGCTGTTGACTCGTGCGTGGAAAGCAGTACAAAGCCCAAATAGGTTTGATCTATCATCCCGAAATCAAGATTCATCATTCAATCAACTAATGTTGATGTACCAGTTCTGCAAGCTACAGAAGATGAAAGCCCTCGAAGTCTTGCTGAGATCGATAGCTTCATTGGGCCTCGTAATAGTGGAGGTACGGAAAAGAACAGTTTTGAACTTTCAAAATTGGAACGTGGAAGACAAGCTGGCCCCGGCTCCGATCCGGATGAGGCCATCGGCTGATCCGCGGGGCTCATTTTCTGACTCCTCAGAAAACCACCACCTCCAGTCTTGACAGTATCAAAGCCTGCGCGTATGATGTTGGTTGAGGTCGTGTCAGGCGATTTCAACGCGCCACTTGTGATGGCCTTGTTGACCTCTTTCTTCCCTCTACCACCACCCACTCGCGAACGCTTCTGAACGCTTGCCATTCCTATTCGCATACTTCCTCTACACAACGATATCTCTCGAGGACATTGTCACCAATCCCGCATCACAGCAAGAACCGCCAGTCGTCAAGTTCGATTTGGTGAACGATGAAGACGGGAAGGAGGACCGATGGGTATGTTTCTGTTGTTGGCTACGCTGTTTTCAACTGACTAAGATAGTTCTAGCGTGTACACATATTTGAATGGCTGCACAGACTGGAGCGAGATGGATGCCCATTTGACACTGAACGCAATACCGTGAAAGGTACTTCTCATACAATCATCTCAACGCCTGTAGATGCTGATTGACGGGTCGTTATCAAGTATCAAGTGACTCGAAGGATTGCCTAGACGTGGATCCCGAATGCTACGCGACTGTACCTTCAAGAGAAGTGATGCAGATGGCGACAGAGATAGCTACGGCCAATAACCAAACTCGAAATGCGCACGAACGCTATCGGTTTGAGGTGAGTTTGTGCAGTGCGAAAATCTGGGCCTTCAACTGATGGTTGTGCAGGATTGTGCCGACGGTCCATGGGAATACGTTCTTGTGCCATCCGAGCGCGCCAAAGGGGGAGATGTACCTCGACTCTACCACCGAACTTCGACAGGAACGACACCTATCACCTTCGACACCGATGACTTTGACTCCCTCCCACGATTCACCTCGTCAGCTCACCCTCTCTTCGTGATGCTCCATCTCATCTTCAATATACCCGAACCTCGTCACTATTCCTCCGCCATTGAACAACAGGTCTTCGTACCCTTCGTGAGCTACGAGCTAGCTTGGCCCATTTCGATGGATGACCCTTTCTTGCCGTGTTCTCATAAACGAACTCCGAGATATCTGAGGACGAAGACTCAGAGACTCTCTGGAATTGCAGTCACTGCCGACAAACGCCAGACCTTGACCCGGCCTGCGTGTCAGCGAGCGACGGGTGCTCCCTCGAGTCTATCATCGACAATACCGATGCATGGCCGTACACTTCTCCAGGAGCCCAATTCTGGGCTGAGGGCCCCGAGCCTTCTCATGACGGCGAGTCCGACAGTGACGACGACCTCCTTCTAAGCTACGCACCGACGAAGACACCCTCCGAGGTCATGGGAGAATTGAAGGAAGAGGATGTTTATCGCGAGCGTTTAGCAAATCAGGTTCTCGCGGATTGGTGTACTGCGAGGAGAAAGAGAGCCAGGCACTCATCGTGGGGTCCTGAACTTAGTTATGTATTCTTTTCTTCATTCTCTTTGGATTGTCTATCGGTTGTCTTGTTGAGCTGGTCGCTTTCAGTTTGCTTTAGTGCCTTCGCTCTCCAATCTCAGCTTAGGCTGCCAGAGGTGGTCTAGTACGAAGTTCCTTCCGATGATCCAGCATTGCTCGACTTCGCTGAAGAGCCTCACGTTGGGTATCGGGCAAGTACAGTATGGGAAAATGTATCTGAACTGTCATCTCCTCCAACCTCTTCGACCACTTCAGACCAGCCTCGTTCATCTCGATTTAAGGATGAAAGACAACGAGCGCATGAAAAGCGATAAGTCTCTCGGGGCTTTTTACACCACCGTTCTGGACGTGGTGACTTCAACTACAGATCCGAAGTTCCCGAAGCGTGCATCGTTCTATGTCAGGCTCGGCAATATCAAATTCTTGGGGGATCCGTTTATCGAAAAAGTGATGGAATTGGTCTCACGGAGGAATGATCGCGTGGCTCTTAACGTTGAAGGGTCAGACTCGGTGGGTCCCGTTCAGTTCTGTCTGTTGAAAGATTTCCGCTTGTGTCGAGTTTTGTCCAACGGTCGGGAGTTCAAGGAGGACGTGCTTGGGACGGAGTTGAGTAAGCGAATCAGGGACAAGGAAAAGGAATATGGGGTCAGCATTAGAATTGGGAAACCTTGGTAAACCTACCTCACCTTTTGCTCTATTTGAGTACGATTCCCCTTTTGTAGGCTGCTACTAGATTGCTACTTTTGTATGTTCAAGCCTGACGCGGAATATCATTTATCATTCGAACGGTACTTACAACAGAGCACGAGCCCTACTCCTTCCTGTTACTACCATCACTTAGGACGCACTTCGAAGCAACTTTGAAGAATCTCGACGAGATCTGGGGGACTTCAACCTGAGAAGGACGGTCGACGAGATCCGTTGGACCCCATTGACGAGAGGCGTCATGTCGAAGGCCTGTGAACTGGGGGACGACGCCTCGGAATATTCATTCTCGATAGCTTAGGAGACCGTTGGCATAAAGAGAAGATTACATTGCAATAAGTTGTACATGAGGAGATAAGCTATAAGCATAGACGATATTAGTAGGTATACGGAACATGAGAGAGAGTAAGCGATTTCGACAATAACTTGTACACAGTCAGTACATATGAAGGAATCATGAACGGTATGAATTGAAGAAGTCGCGGATATAGGTCGTGGCGAGAAAGTAAATATCAAACGGAGCAGTGCGTCGGCTGAGGCTGCCTATACGTTCATGGTTCGTCGGCCCCGTCATTGGGTCGGCCTCGTTTGCTTCGCGCTTGCGATCCCTGCGACTTCGCTCGTCTTTTCAGCGTAGGAACAGGCGAAGTGACCACTGGTTCGACCGTTTCTGTGACACCTTCAGCAGAAGATCCGGCGTTGAGTTGCGATGTCTGTGATCGAGTAGCTGGACGTGAAGCTCGCTGAGAAGCGTCTGAGGCTGTGCGTGAACGAGGCGGATTTTTATTTTGCTGGAAGGTAACTTGCACGCTACGACCATTTTGGGAGCTCTGAGATGCGCTCGATGCAGCCCTTCTCCTTTGAAGTGTTTCGGGAGCCGTGGCATTTACACCTAAGCCAGCAGGAGGTCGAGACGTTGTTCCAAAGCCAGACGTATCAGTGACCGAGGTCCTGTTACTGGAGCGAAGTACATATCTGCCGGAGCTCTGAGAGGCGTTGGAAGCAGTCCTTGGACGAGGTGGGGGAACTTCGGGTGGCGGCATATCTATATTGTGACTCATGGTGTCCCCGGCGGAGGAAGAGGTGACCAATGTCGTAGATCGTGTCGATCCCTGGGATGGTGCTCGGCTCGGTGTTGTTGTCGAGTTTGCGCTCATCATCGTCTTCAACACCTGGGATTCTGTTACGTCGTCTGGGAAATTACTTCGCTTGTCGCGGGGAATCTGCTGACTTTGAACGAAATCCGCAATCCTGAACACTGTCGTGAGTAACATTCTGTGTTCTGTGCGCGAAGGGTCGACGAAATCTCTGATTCTGAAGTGTGTCTTCGGAACCTTATTTCCGTCAATGATCTCTTTATCTTTCTCCACTTCGTTCTTCAACTTGAGAAGCCAAAAGGCCGCGTTCAACGTCACCATCACCGGACATTGAGGAAGCTCGAGCACGGGATTTGCGTACTTCTCGTCGGATTTCGGATAGAGGAAGTTCTCGATTTGTCCGGTCGCGCGGGTGTACTTCAGGTTGCCTTTCGTTGCCCACCATTTCTCGTCTTGATCAGGTACGGGGTCCCCTCTGTCGTAATCTTGAGGCTGTGAAGAGTCATCGTAGAAGGTGTGATTAGTTTGGTTAAAGAAAAAAGTAGTTCAGATCGGTATGGAAGTCTCACTATCTCGAGGGGGTCGTTGATTGGACGCATTGTGAACTGATGCTTCCCTATACTTTTGGTGGCTGATGCCGGTCGCTCGACAGCGGCCTTCAACTGTAACCGAGGCACCACAAACTCCCGGTGCGCAAGGATAGGGATGAGGTGGAACGACCAATTTCCTGGAGGAAATACCTTGAAAGTTACATGAGCAAAACAGCGAAGGGGAAAGGGAGTTAACTGACATTGTCGCGCTGTAAATGTAGTGGGATACAGCTGTTGTCTAGCTTTCCTTGATGAAGCTTCTCTATCTCCTGGAGCCACGTCCATATCGCCTTCAAGACATCCGAGGTTGGTACCAGTTTGAAGAGTCCGTGATCGATAGACCAGTGCATATCGGGTGTTACTGGAAAATGTATGAGTTAATCAAGACATATGGTTAGCATGGCGTTCTGACTCACAAAGCCAGAGGAGCCTAGAGGAATGGATATTCAGCGAGTTGAAGGGCTGGCCGACGACCCACTCAATCAATCTAATCTGTGGAACCAAGGAAAGCATGAATCAGTCTCTGGTTGGAGGTCCGACAAAAGCGAGAGATGTTACCTTCCACTTTGAGAGGGAGACGGGAATAACATGTGCGAATTGCAGGCCGCCTCCCGGGATATTGAGTGTGAGAGTGATATGACACCGATCCCCGTACAGATGCATCTCCGCTATCTGAACCGCCAGGGTCTTTTTTACCAGGCCGGTCCGCCCAGCCATGTTGCGAGCGGGGGTTTCTTCAAAGTAGTCGACCTTCGCCGTGATGTCGATGCGATAGTATCCGAGTTCTGATTCCTCCGCTTCTTCAGCGTCTAAGTCTACGTCAGAAGCAATGGTCCGGTCGTCTAGTTGAAGTGCAGATAGCATAGCAGCGGAGAGCTTGGGCGAAGGATGCATTTGGGAACCGATTGGGACTGAGGACGTAGATTCGGCACGAGTGGTGGAGGTTTCTGTGGGAGTCCCTGAGCGAAGAGACCTTGAATTCGTCGCCCGAAGTAGATCGCGGAGAGAAGAAGTTTTCTGAGACGGCATGAGGGGAGTCAAAAGTGGGATGAATGAGAATGATCTGCTCTGGATGCAGTATTTAAAGTCACTAACGAGTCATTGTCGCCGATTGCTCATTGTTCGACGAAATCAAACGCACATTTATGAAGTCCAAGCGGCAAGACACCCAGGTATAGCACTATCATTCAAAGTTCGATTATGACAGCTTGAGACGACATAGTCATGGTGCGGGGTGAGGGCCGTTGCTCTCTGATTACCTGCCACGGTAGAAGACAACGCCATATCGAAATGAGGATACACTCGACTCTGGCCACGAGGAACTTGAGCCTGCGTACCAGGTAGGGTACCAGTGTATCCAATACCATATCTTTTATGTGACGAATGGGGAAAAGGAGTCAGGTCACGAGCTATTACGTGATGTTCAAATGTTGGGCCAACTCGGGACCTCGGTCTGGTCGTTCACTGTTCCACCACCACTCTCCCCACTCAGTCTACAAATATTCTATTCTATCACTCTCTATACGATGATATCCCTCGAGGATATCGTAACAGAACTAGACAACCAAAATGAATCGCCACCTGCCACCTTCGATTTGGTGAACGAGGAAGACAGGGCGGAGGACGAACGCGTACGTTACCTTCTAACTGATGCATTTATCTGGTGAACTAATACAGCTTTAGTCCATACAGATGTTCGAATGGTTACACGGTCTGAAGCGCGATGGGTGCTCATTCGATACCGAACTCAACGGCTTGAAAGGTACGCGTTCTCTTACAACCCTATTTGCACCTTCGCGTACTGACTCGTTAATTTCTAGTATCGAGCGATATGAAGAAATGTCTAGAATCTACGCCAGAACATTATTTGATCTTCCCTTCAAGAGATGTGATGGAGAGGGCCACAGGGATGGTCGAAGCCAACACCCGAATTCTAAATGCTAGTCAGCGTCGTCAGTTTGAGGTACGCATGCTCAACGCGCTGGAGTCACCTTGTCTTCGAACTAATGAAAACGCAGGAATTCGGAGCAGGGCCTTGGGAATACGTCCTCGCGCCATCCAAGCGGGCTCACGGGAAGGACACACCTCGGCTGTACCACCGCACGCCTAACGGAACGGTTCCTATCACCTTCAATACAGACGACTTTGACTCTCTTCCACGGTTCACTTCCTTCGTTCACCCACTCTACGCCATGCTCTCCCTCGTGATCAAAATTCCTGATCCTAGCCATTATTCCTCTACCATCGAAGAGCAGCTATTCGTGCCGTTTTACGATTACCAAACAACTTGGCCCATGCTGATGGGCAACCCATTCATGCCACCCTCTCCGAAACGCACTCGCTCCGAGATATCCGACGACGAAGACTCGGAGGCTCCCTGTAATTGCAGCCACTGCCGACAAACACCAGATCTTGACCCAGACTACGTATCGGCGAGCGACGGGTGCTCCCTCGAGTCTGTTATGGACGATACCGATGAACCGCCGTACATTCATCCAGAAGTCCAATCTTGGGCTGAGGGTCTCGAGCCTTCTCATGACGGCGAGTCCAACAGCGATGATAACCTCTTCTTAAGCTACGCTCGCGAACCGACCAAGACGCCCTCCGAGGTTATGGGAGGGTTGAGGGAGGAGGATGTTCATCGCGAGCGTCTAGCGAATCAGGTTCTCGCGGATTGGTGTACTGCGAAGAGAAAGAGAGCCAGGCGCTCGTTGTAGCGTTCTGAGCCTCGTTACCTGTTCTTTTTTCTTTCTCTCTAGATTATATTATCTATCGGTTATCTTGTTGAACTGGTCGCTTTTGATGTGCTTCGCTTTTACTTATCAATACCCTGTAGCCGTATATCCACGATTCCCGAGCACTTTGTACTTATACCACACGCTTGCATAGGATCTCTTTATCTCAGTGTTTATTGCCCATGTAGAATGTACCGTGTATAATCAAGTCTTTCCTCCCTCCCCGACGTTCGTCACAACATTTCGGCTGCCTATAGCATTGGTTCAACGATTCCTGCTTTCGTGATTACGTTCAGCTTCAAGCATTGAGTAGAATCGGCAACTCAAATAAGAGAACACGCCTAGGCACCACTTATTGCTCGCGGCAAGCGAACGTCTTGATCGTTGAGCACCACTCACTAAAACCGTAACGATCCCCTGAAAAGTTGCTACAACATTTCAACCTGTGCGCACCGTTGAGCTCGTTCAGGGTCTACTATAGATTGCTCTGGGCAGTGTTCGTCCCGTATGTTTGCGGCCATACCATGAGTTGTTGCGAGTTGATACCAACGAACTAGGATGATGAAAATCCGGAGGTGCTAAAAGCTTTTTCGTATTGGTTTCACTCCACATACGCTGTTGTAAAATCGGTACGTACGACGTGGCAAATGTACAACGCGATGTCGATGAAGACATCGACAGAGATATCGCCGTCGTCCGGTCGTCACAGTTCTAGATGGCCTGGGTACGTTCTCACAAGAACGATAAGATCGTGTAAATCCATTACTCAGGTACAACAGACGTAGACATACATCGTATAGCAACAGTATGGTTTACGATGACTTCAAATTAACACTGGGTTCACTGCTCAAGCGCTCACCAGTCGTTCGCAACTTCCCAAGGGCTTGTGGCAGATACTGGCAATCCAGAGTAAGGGTCCATTTTCCACTGGGGCTTCGGCGTGGACTCAACTTCTCTCCACTTCAGATCGACCGAAATTCCATGCGTCGCCCGTAAGGATCTCAAGCTCTCCAAAAGACTTGGGGAAGTCATGGTATGTACCTGCTGTACCGCCAATTCCCCCATATCCGCTCGGAGTTGTTTCATCCTTGACAACCGGCTCTCGTCCTGGACGAACTTGAGAATCGACGGTATATCTTCAGTTCTGCACCGCCCACAGTCCAATACCTCCAGCTGGGGACACGAACCTAACTCGTTGAGTGATGAAAGCAGGTTAGGTGTCCAGTCGGCAGGTGGAGCTATGGGTTGGTCCGAAGGCCGAGCTTCCAGAAGACCAACTGTGCTTCCGGTGTACGTGGTCCAGCCCGCGCGAGGCCACTCGGGCTCGAGTTTAAGAGTGATTAAGGACGGGGCTGCCTGTAAACATCGCGAGAGAGCCTCTGTTCCAAGAATATGGTAGCCGACGATCTGGAGATGAGTGAGATGAGGGGTTCCTTCGATGAGCGTATGGAATGGTAGGTCGTTGTCTGCTAGTACTAATGGTCCTCCCCGCTCAAACCCCGCAAATTGTAAGGTCAGGCGAATTAATTGAGGGGCAATTATACTGGAATAAATGTCTTTCACATAGGAAAGGGTAGGGTCAGTGAGAACGGAGGGGGGGTGAGCGAGGTGATTACCGGAATGTCCGTCGAAAGTTAGTCGTAATTCTTGTAGAGCACTCCAAACTAAGGGGCCAGTGAGGGAGCGCCCGGGCGGCAGGGGAGAGCGGAAGGTGAGAATGACCAAGGAACGACACGTCTGTGCGATTCTCTGCAGTATGACGATGGGATACGGTACTCGGTCAAAGCCCGAGGGCTGCAAGTTGATATCAAGCTCGGTTATCCGAGCCCAGTCAAGGGAAATTCGTAGAGAAGCCATTGATCCATGTTGCAGATGGAGGGAACGGAGTGAAGATAGCTTGCAAAGGATATTTGCTATAGGGGCAGGGCGTAGCATGCCGTTGATAGAAGAAGTCCCGTGGGCCAAGGTATGATAGTCTATGAAAAGGTTAAAATCCCCAGTATGAACCGTCTCCAAGAGAGGAACATCATCTGCAACGAGACGCTCCAGTGCTCGCTGGTAAGATGGCATCACGCCAATCCCGAGCGAAAGACTCTTCCAGCGACGTGAGTACCCCACCAGAAGGTTCATCAGCTTCATGCATATGCTAAATTCGGAGTTGTTGCCCTCTCCAGACAAGCTCAGTGGTGACGTGTTATCGCCCATGTGAATGGAAAGGGTTAGAGGCTGCGATCCAGACCTGTCCAACCAAAGTTTCATCCCTTGGAGAGTTGATTCATGGTGCTCGAGATACAAGGGGTCGGTTGTGATGACCGAAGGTGGATCTGAAACGGAAAAATGGACTGAACTCCAAAGCCTTGGTGTATTCAGTGCAATTTCCCTCCATGCTCGACAAACGGCGGTAAGTAGCAGCGGTGCCTGCGTCACTGTACAAACGGCAAGGCCCTGGCTGTGCGCGGGCAGACAATGGACAAATATCTCGCCCCAAACGTCTGCAGGAAATCTCCGGAAGGGTGCTGCGAGCGCAAGATGATCATCAACGAACCGTTGGAGTTCATCTCGTTCTGCTTGAAGGCGCGTAATCTCCTCATTCAGGTTTCTGATCCTTTCTTGTGGCCCGATGACCAGGTGCTGTATTTGGTTGAGTTCTTGTGTCGAGGGAACATGATTCGTGTGGAGAACGCGGGCGAAATGGGTTTCAGGGACCATGATGAGCGCTGCGCACTGACAGTCTATATTGAGCTTCATGCAGGTAAAAGGATACGTCGACTCACATTGACCAGTCTTTACCGTTAGAT
>JANHQD010002773.1:0-31677 GCA_024721195.1 Marasmius sp. AFHP31
GCTGGGACGAGAGGAGATTGAGGTACATCGGTCGTCACGTTGATCTCCTTTATAATTCTCCCGAAGGGCCGTATTTGATGGGATAGGGTGGACCTCGAAATGTCTCCGAGTACTCTCAGATCCTCCCAGTCCTTTCTCTCTTGTTGGGCACTTGGCCCTAACATCTGCTTCGGTCCTCTTTACAACCATCATATCCCGGCAAAATCCCTCTGGATGAGTTGTTTTCTGGCGTCTACGACAACGACGAAGGAGTGAAAAGAGGAGTACAACTGACATGAGGATAGCAACCCCCCCGACTACACTCCCGGCGATTACCGAATTGGGTTTCTTCTCATGATCCGACTGACGGGGTTGGGTTTCAGTACTGGAAGGAGATGTAGTCGCAGTGTCTTGGTTGATCACAGTCGAAGAGCTGTGAGCTTCAATGTCAACACAATGTGGGTATTGAACTGGTAGGATTACCTACCTTGGCCCCCCTGGTGGTGGGCTTGACAAGGGGAAAGGGTCGACTTCTACATTGATTGGGACGGGAGTGACGACAGTGTAAATGCTACTGGCGGCTGGAATACTACAAATGCGTGAACCGGGGACAGTAGACTTGGAGATGGGTGATTGCTTACGCACCCCGGGAGAGTATTAGTTATAATAGCCACGAGCTCGACTGAGCTGGTGTTTTATTAGTTGGCCAGTGATAATGAATTATCGAGGGAGAAATTACCCCGCAGCTGAGGCAGCAAAGACTAATGCTCCTCGTGAAACACTGTCCGACCCAATAGTACCTTTTACTTGAGCAGACAAGGTCTGAGTCGAGGTTGGTATTGAGTCTGAGCCAAAATAAACCAGTTGGAAGTCGAATGGGTCGATAGTTTTTGTATCCAAATACCAGCTGGCAGTGATGGTTTTTGAAGCAGTAATAAGAGAAGGCAATGTGGTCGAGGTGTCGAACACAACATTTGCCCCGACTTTGAGATGCAGAGAAGCCAGGGGCAACAATAGACGACTGTGGAGAGCGGTATCATCTCGTCAGTATACGTCAGCCGGACAGAAAAGGAAGAGGTACATAGTTCTGCGACGCATTGTCAAGGTAGGTAAGTAGAAAGCTTGAGGAAATTTGAGGGAAAATAAGAAGGGTCGTCATCATCTTGCTGTAGAGCGCACACACTGCTCTCACCAGAAGATGATTGATACTAACTCCAACAGAAGTGGTATTTTTGTCTGATGAAACCATTTGATTGAAACCAGACCATAGTCTCCGAGACAACCTGATGATATCTGGTACCAACACTGGTGTTGCTAGATCTACCGGGATGGTGTCCCGCAATCTAACCATATCCGTGCAGGACGCTAAGAATAATAGGCCTGATATCGAAGATACATTCATAGCGCAGACAATATATTACACCCGTACCATCATAACATGCTGTCCCGTCCGAGGAAGGGCCCAACGTTTAGCGCTATCCTCTAGTATCATTCCCACAGACTCGCTCAGCCTTCGACTTATTGACCCCATGGTGTCACTCGAGGCGCCCTCGTCGAGATCTCAATCATAATCATGATTTCTCCCCGACAGCCACAGCTTTCTCGTTCCATCCATAACCGAAATCCTTACAGACTGGCTCTGCCTTGGGCTGTGGCCGGACCATCATATCTTGGTGGTAGTCAGTTGAAATCTGAGCTGCCCTTTGCGCTCTCCGCCGGCGAAGGAGTGATAGGCCGACAAAGATCAAGAGCAGCGCAACAACACTACCCACAACGCCTCCAATGATCTGTCCCTTGTGGTTGTTGTGGTTTGTATCGGACGTTGGGAGTGAAGTCTGGGTAGCGGCGGCGGTCAACCTGCTTACACACTATTAGCAAGGTTCTCTTCGTGATGTCATGTGACGGAAGACTAGTTTACGTGGTAATTGGAGTCACAGTAGATGTTAGTGACCCATAAGTGGTCGAGGCAGAGAAAGTGAATGGTGCCGGCGCAGATCGCAGGAGTGGTTCTGAGGTTCTGAGAGTAACCAGGCATTGATAGATCCGGATACTGGAGAATTACTTCAGTATTTCTTCAGGATAATCGATTTGAGCACCGACGCGGGAGATGCCCTATTCAGTCCATTTGGACGGTCCAGAACCTGACATTGAAGCATACTACAGGTCCTTCATTAAAGTTGCTTCACTATAGGACTCACACTGCATTTGGGCCTGTGGATATGGCAATGGCAAAATCGTCATTTTGAGCTTGGCTATTTGGTATTGTAAGCGTCTGTACAGCAGACGCTTGCGGTTCGTATACTGCTAAGACGGGGGAACGATCCCCCATAGTCATGCTGAACGATTGAGAGGCTGTAACTGTCAACGGAATCTCTGTTTGGTTATTGCGATCAGGCTCAATGGCACGTGAAGTGGAAACCCGAGGGAGCAGCGCTAAAGCTCTTTAGAGGGTGAGTATAGTCTCGAATTCTAGCACGAAACGACACGTACATCATTCCACAGTACATGTTGTCCGCTGGCAGTGAAAATTTCCGTTCAGGTAGAGCAGGGCTAGCCTAGTCCGGCGGGTGTTGTAGCACAAGTCAAGTAAGACCTTGTCCCTCTTTCATATGAAATATAATGTTCACCTCCACACAGCCTTGTCTTACTTAGGAAGACTGATGCCCTCTGCATCAGTAGCAGTTTGCTGCAGCAACCAAGGTAGATGATAAAAGGTCGTATATATGGTCGAGGTGAAAAAGCCCCTATAGCTCACCTTCGCAACTAACGAAACAGGATATACCGACGTTTTGTATCAGTTCCGAGTAGAATGAACGTTGAAAAAGTCATGAGCAAGAAGCGGTCTGCTCATCGCTTTGCATTCAAAACTTATCAAAATCCAAGCCTTTCTCAAGAGTTGCTCTACCGCATTGACGTGAGTTCACGAACCAAATCCTCAATGTCGTGCAAGATAGGTCGAAGCACAGGGATGTAGCCAAGCTGATCTCAAGCATTCCCCGAGATCTGGGCTCTGTGTATGGAGGACAAGGGGTTGTCAATCTCTTGAGAAGTGTACGAGGTCGGTTTCTTCCCGCTAGTTCTCAAGAAGCGTATCTTTTATGGATAAGAGAGAACAAATGGCGAAGTCACATCGCCAAGGTTGTAGAACAAGTGCTCGTTGGAGTAAGTAACGTTGTCATACGTGACACACCAGTGACACCTGACGTCATGAACCCTTTTCCCCTCCTCCGACCAGGTCGATTTTCCTGACGGTTGCTCGCTCATGGATTTTGCGCTTTTCAATCACCAAAGGCAAGTTCGAATTTCCTCTTGTATGATGTCCCAGCTAATCTCGTTAAAAGCTAGCTATGAAAGTGGAGAAAAGCTCGAATACGGACAGTGGTTGATGTTTTGGGATTTGAGTTGGCAGTGAAATCTACCTTGCGGCGGTGGTTGGCCTTCAAAGGAACTTTTGAGTAGCTTTGAAATGGACCTCTGCACGGCTAAACTGTACGTCATACGATCCCTAGTTCTCACCCTGATGTTCTCATGCTCATATTTTACTTTTTACAAAAATTAAACTGTATCAACTCCGAAAGCTGTCTTGAGAAAGCAACCTAGAAGACACGACGACTATAGAGCGGCGTTCTCCGTAGCACTCCGCCCACTGGCTTCCCACCTTTTCCACCCTCCCGTCTTACCTTACTTGAGCTCAGCGACCTTGTGATTCGGTCACCTATGCTCGCCCTGAGCGCTGTCGATATGCTTACACACCGACCCCCCAGCATGATCAGGCCGTTTCTGTGGTCAATTCTGATCTCCCTCCTTTCACTTCCTTTACCTCTTCTACCCGCGCTCCAACCTGCCCGACGGAAGATTTAGACGCCCCTTCGTCTCGCCCTTTTGTCGTTCTGCAGCACTCAATACCTTCCCATTGGGCTCTTTGGTGGCAGCTAGCGGACCCGGATATTGCAAACGGATCAGGTAAAGGCAACAAGCATCGACATATCTTACACTAAACCGTCTCTTGCACTCCCCGCCGCCTCACAATCCTTCGTCGGTTCACACTCGCCGCTCATCCGCTCACACGTCTCGTCCACGTGCCCAAATACAGTGCTGTTCAGCTTGAATCATTCCGGACTAGTGTTACCATTTACCCCTCGTGCTCCACGGAATAGCAGTGTGAGATGTACGCGCTACGTTTTCTGTTTTTTGTGCCACCCTTTTACGAGTAATAGTCTTGCTTATAGAGAGCTCTTGGGTATCTGAAGAATGGTTCTCGAAACTCGTAGAGTGAAGGTGGTCACGGTCTTCTCTTGCTCCTTGACCGTTTGGAGGCTCATCCAAACCTTGCTGAGGTGGTTCTTCTGAAGTACCAATCTTGTAGCATATCAGTCCACCTCCACCGGCCCGGATTGAACGCGTTCTGTAAGGCAATAAGAATATGCGTCTGAAAGGGGTGAGAGCAGTGCGGCTTGGGCGTCCTCTCAGCTCCTCCAGTGATCATGACATGGATAGGTTTCAGACAGTCTGCTCTTCCAGTCATTCAACTTATTTTCATTCTAATTTCCTCGGCTACACTACTACCCTAGCTGTCCACAATTCCTGCGTCTCTTCATTAATCACTTACCTCCGCTTCTGTCTCATCAGGTCGTTGATACAGTACCCTTTGCTCCCATTAAATATCCCAATCCGGTCGTCTTTCGTTCTTATGTACCGATAATCGGTATCATTGACCTTGCCACGCTTTTGAATCCACCTCTTGATATGCATGAGTATTTTCATTCACCAACCTCGCGACCACATCGGCTTCTTTACCTCCCCTGTTTGGGTCCCGCGTACGTATGCCTGGCTGAGTCACGATTACCTTCAGGCTTTTACCTTTCGATAACCAGATGGCGCCATCTCGATTCGTGAAATGTGTCTATTACTCGACCAATTGTTTGGGTGGGATCAAAGGTGCTTTGGAATCACTTAGGTTTTGAGAACACTTTGAGATGGAGATGACAGAGGAAACAGAGTACAAACGGGGAGACTTACGAGGCATACACCGTTCAGAGTCAGGGAAAGTGTAGGGAGGCTCTATCTCTCAGATTGACGCTTATCTGCGGTTTCCGAGATATCCCTCACAGGGCGAAACGGAAGTTTCTCACAATTACATTCGGGGCTCAGCAGACTTTACCAGAATCCTCGGACTGTGTTTCAACCGAGGATTTCGCTGAACAAGTAGATGTGAGCCTGTTACACGACAAACATAAGCAAGCGAAGATATTCACCTGTTCTCGAGAGATCCAAAAACATCTGCCACATGGTCCTGGACGCCGCCATGAGGCAAACCTATCAATGGACAGAAACTTCTGTCTCTTCTCTGCCAGACATAAGGTCTGCGTAGCACCTGCTGAATAATACCCGCTTGGTTGAGTTCACACCATCCCTCAAGATGAACCCGAAGGAAGGTCAAACTTTGTGGTCCGTGCTTGCAGTCTCTGTTCCAATATTCATTTGGCTCGGTACAAAGGGGTTTTTTTTATGCTCCTAACGGGGGTATGCTAAATTCACGTACCATGTCACGTACAGTTGTGTTTCAATTGATGCTGGGCACAGCTACCAGAGTCACCCATACCCAATTTCTGTAGACCTCAGGGCATATTCCAGTCGCACTTCCCATTGGCTTCAAGACACAACTTCTCATGTAGATTGTTATTGTAAAGCTACTAATCCCACTCTTCTTCTCAAAATCACACCTGGAATCTCAGGTTCTAGGTAGTTGTCCAGGGACCCAGAAAGTTTAAAGTACTATAGTAGTGATCCAGTAGGGCTGAGAGGGACAGCCGGAGTCTGTTGAACATACAAAGCCCAAGCCATATATGGATGCAAGGTGTTTTTAAGACTAATCTGGTGGGCAGCCTAACAGCTGAACTCAGGGATTTCTCTCTTTAAAGTTGCTTACATCGCCCTCCAGTTTGCCAAGGCTGTCTGCCCCTCAAGCACTTCAGTACCAGGATAGGTAACTGATAATACTGATTCTGCTTCCCCGCAATAGCTGACACGTATGAAATTTGAGGGGTGTTGAGCCAGCATAGTTAAATGCACAGTGGGTAAGATGAAATGAACCTCACATGGGTGATACTTGAGTTCAAAGACTTGAGATGCCCGAGTTGTAGTGCAATAGCCTGGTAAAGTTGTATATTGAACTGAGGACTCTACACCTCTTTTTACCTAGCTTTTATACTAAAGTCCTTGCCTATCTACAAGTCATACAGACGTAGGTAAGTGTGAATACGCTTACCAATACTACTACTAGAAGTAGGCATAAGTTCCTATGCTGAGTGAGTAATGTATAAGCAGATACATGCTAGCTAGATTATAACTGGTCTGCTAAGTATAACAGTCCATTGTGCCTTGCACATTGGAGGCTCTACTAATGCTATTCACTGTAAGCGTGTGCATGAGAGTAAGGTATATGTCTACAGAGTCATTCATGATGAAGGTAGATATGTAGTATAAGACTTGCATGAGAGTGCAATAAGAACAATGGATTGAATAGGTTGTTAGGGTGATGTGAAAGAACAAGGATGAGAAAGGAAATGATGTGGAAAGGGGAGCCAGGTGTCTGGTAGGCGTCAAAGTAACAAACAGGTGCTAAGAAAGGAAAAGATAGGGGGAAAAGCAGCACTTTATGACACACAACACCATGAGTGGGTGACCTACCCCAAACCAAGATGATTAGAGAGCACCAAATTCAAAAGGGTGCTGGGCACTATCAGTAGAATTTCCCAACTCCATGCTACAAGGCATGCACTGTCATGAAGTGCCGCTTTTCCCCCTATCTTTTCCTTTCTTAGTGCCCATTCCCATTTTAGCGCCCATTTGTTACATTGACGCCTACCAGACGCCTGTTTCCCTGTTTCACATCATTTTCTCCTGCATCCTTGTTCTTTCACATCGTCTTCACAACTGATCCCATCTATTGTTTCCATTGTTCTCCTTGTTCTTTTATATACAACAGTTACTTGTTCCGGACTCGTTCTTGTGCTATACCTGGACTACTATTGTTTTCCCCTTGTTCCCTATTCTCTTTCTTTATCCTTGCACAACTCATATTCTAGTATATAAGCTAGGTAGTTTACACCTGGTCCCTCATCTTGAACTCTTGTTGTTGGGACCAGGTGAGTAGTCACTTCTGTCTTCCCATTTACCTGTAATATATCTAACTTGTCGTTGGGACCAGATTCCTTACTTGCTGTTGCTTGCTGCTCACTGTCTCTTGTCCTAAAGCGCTAGATGCTAGGACTATAGAAACAACGGCGGCGGAAGTCGACTAGCAGAGACGACGACAGAGATGACAGAGGCAGCAAGCAGAGAGCAAGAGCAGGTAGATAACTGGTCCCAACGACAAGAGGTCAAGATGAGGAACCAGGTGCAAACTACCTAGCTTATATACTGTAAGGTGAGTTGTGCGAGAATAAAGAAAGATAATAGGGAACAAGGGGAGAACAATAGTAGTCCAGGTATAGAATAAGAACGAGTAACTGTTGTATGTCCAAGAACAAAGAGAATGATGGAAACAATAGATGGAATTAGTTGTGAAGGTGATGTGAGAGAACAAGGAGAACAAAGGGAACAATAGATGGGATCAGTTATGAAGACGATGTGAAAGAACAAGGAAGGAAATGATGGGAATGATGTGGAAAGGGGAACTGGGTATCTAGTGGGCATCAAACTATCAAACAGGCGCTGAAAGGGGAATGGGCGCTAAGAAAGGAAAAGATAGGGGAAAAAGCGGCACTTCATGACATCTTTGCCATCTCCATCGTTGTCTCTGTTAGACAACTTCTGTCGCTGTCATCTCTGTATCTGAAGTCTTAGCGTCTAGTACTTTAGAATATGCACCATGAGACAGAGGGTGAGCTACCCAACTTCAGTGGGACCCACCAGGTCACACTGCTCAAGTACCACTGGTACCCATTGCTCATAGTCTGAAGTCATGTTTTGTCAAGAGCAGAAAATTGATTCGACTTGTCCATGGTTGTACGAATGCGAAACAACTGGGGTGATGGATCCCCTGGCTCTTGAATCCTGCTAGTCTGACTCATATTGAAATCTTTCAGTACAAGGACATGAGATAACCACTTTGGAGAGACAGAAAGCAAGATCATGGAAAGCAAGAGCTATGGTGCTTATTGGTGAGTTCAACATACAGGAGGTATGTACATCATGGCTTTCAAGATTACCACAGCTGTCACTAACACATTATTTTCCTTCTTTGAAAGATAGTCTTGACCACCGAGTTTCATAATAGTTAATGGTGTACCAGTTATATGTTCAACCAACCTGACCATGACAATTGTGAAGGTCACTGAAGGGCTGTTCAACATTGCCCATGGGGATGTTACTGAAAGCTGATTCAAGTACTCTCATAACAGGTAATCTACCATAGACAACTCAGTTTCCTGCAGGTTGTTCAATAAAATTTGATTTCACCTGAAATAATACATCGGTCTGATCACTACGCTATCTACTACATCTATCCAGACAATTTGACCTCCCCACAGTGAATCAAAACTATCACTTGACTAACCAATACAACTACCCACTGTTGCTACCACCAAACTGAGTCCTATACCAGTCTCCTTGACACAATTCCTCCTATTTTCCCCTGACAAGCGCCCACATCCACATTGAGCACTAAACCATCAACTCGACTCACCTTCTTTCCCCAAATGTCTGATTCAACTCCATGACTCAAACAGGCTGACTCACACTCATCTATTACGACTCAGCAGGCCTATTACCGTCCATGACTCATTATCTGTGACTCAGCGGCCCAACTCACAATCCCAGAACCAGTTATCCCTGACTCTTCCCCACTGACTCGTACAAACACTTTATGACACACTCTGACCCACAGCCTAGTATACAAGACCTACCTTGTACAGTACGATTCCTTAGCTTAACCACTTGGTCAATCTACAGTGAACACAGCAGAACAGACTTGATTGAGTGACTTGAGGGGCAACTGCAGTCGCCTTCCTGCCACTTGGTTAAGCTCTTTTATCCTCACCTCACTCTCAAACTGACCAAGAAACACTGAACCCCTGAATGACAACCATACTGGTGTCCTGGAACCCTCAAATCGAGTTCATATATGAACCAGAACTGAACAGACACCAAGAATACTTTGATCTAACCTGATTTACCAGACCCAACAAAACCATGAACCTGAGACTTGAATCTCTCGTTTCAAAGACTGTCCTAGAAGATCCCCAATACCTCCACAACAAGTGGCTGCAATTACACCACGTTATCTGGTGGAACGAAGGACCAACATACAACACACATCACAGTGAAAACATCCTTATCCAAATTGTCCACAACCTCAAAGAAGACTGCACTGAAATCCACACTTCAAAGAAAGTACCTGTTACCCAGTTCCATGTAACTGACCAAAACTTTGTCTACAGCCGTGTAGTCGCCAAAGACAATTTCCCCCGAAGAACCAACCACCTCAAGAACTATAGCACCCACATCTACATCACCTACTGAACATTGCCCATTATTGAAAACCTCCCACCTTCCAACTCCAAACATCCTTCTAGAGTTGGAACCTCGGCAGGAAGGGCATTGACACCAGTCATTGTACCCGAACATATTGTGCTTATCAACGGACACTACTATCTGTGGTACGAAGGATATGGTGTGAAAGTATACTGGGTATACAGCAGCAAACTAGATGAACATTGGTGGGCAACCCTTTCGAAAAAAAAGGAACCATATTCCTCGACTCAGGAGTAGTAGATAGATCCCTACCCCTCTCTATTCCATACGAACCACAAACAATGTCTGGAGGGGGTACTATCAAATGACCTCCCACACTGGAAACCCCTCCCGCCAGCCCCTCCAATATGTCGTCAACAAAGAGAGAAACAAAAATAGAGACAAAAACAGAGATCCCAAAGGGAAAAGGACAAGCAGAACCTGGAGGAAGAGAACCACCGTGCCCCGGTACCCCACTGAGCAATCTGGAGGGATCGGGTGATGAACAAGGAAGTGATGACAGTTGGAGCAGTGACAGTTGGAGATCCGCTAGCACCGGGCAGAAGGAACCACCAAATCTCAAGGAGAGAGGAAGGAAACCGTACGTCTTCACCGGAAAGAGAGAGGAACTCAAAGACTTCTCAATTGAATTTGGAAGATAACTTTGCCTCAATGAGGCCCTATTCAAGCGAGTCCAACAAAACTGATCTTTTTCTGTTTTTTATCAAACACGTGTGGACATGTCACCAAAGCAGAGAAATAGAAGATGTGTTATGAGTCGAAACACCCATCTAAGCACTTGTAGCTTAGACAGTACTCAAAACCCCGAAACGCCAAAACAACTAACTCTGAAAGATCCTTAAACAATAACATCTCAACAAAACAGTGGCAATCTCCCTTCATTGCCCTATGACCAGCATCCAGTAAACCCACAGGCAGCTTCTCCCACTAAAACCGTGCCCAGGACGACTGTGCAATATCAAAGGTATACGACAGACGCTGGCTAGAGAAGCCAGCACTAACGAATACAATCGGCGTTCAACCCCAGCCTTAGCCAATCAACACCATCGCAAAGTCTGAAGTTTTGCAAGGAAGCCGAATGAACACATACTCGTCCCTATCCCTACAGACGGTTCTCCGAGGAGTAGGACCATACCTCGGAGCTACATCAAGTGGCCGAGTCCGCGTGTCCTACAAACAAAATATCTGATAGGCCAATCAATTCAAATCCTCTTGGGCAAAGATAATCCCTGACCCCCTCTCAGAACCACACAAACTCCATCAAACCCATACGCCGGCTAGCCACGCAATTATACCAAACGGTATACCTACAGCTGACTAGCCGTGTAAGTCCCAAGTCTCCAAGTAATACACTTACTTACTCCCGTACTGTACAACGTTAGTTACTCATTAGATACTTTAGATTACTTGTAGAATAGTCATTACCTACACCTGATTACATATAGTACTTAGCAGACTAGTATATAAGGCGGGACTTGATACGCTCAAGTCCCCCAACCTAGTTATTTTGAACCCAATCTTGTAACTTCCTTTCTGCCAACATTACCCCTCTGTCTCCTTACTTATACATCTCATAGTTTTAGTTATATCAATCAATATTGGTAACCTTTACTACAAATTACAACTGCGTGAACCCCGCCCTAAACCAAATATACACAAGTCCCGTTTGTCGAAGACACGACTTGTATCCCGCATACAACCTTGCAAACTGCTCGTTTGTCTGTAATTCACGTTCTGTGTTGTTATTGTGGCGCTTCGTCAACGAAACACACAACCGTTGACCATTGTTAAATCAGGAATCTTGTTAGTAGACATACCAAGTACCAAATCTAACAACTTACATTTTAATCACTAACCTCATCACCGTTGTCCTAGAAGCTTTGCACAAACATAGTAGTCGAAACCTAACAAGATGATTACACAGAAAAGGATCTTGCGGATCAGAGGTGGAAGACTTGGTGTGATCTTTGTCATTGGCTCAAAGAGGATTTCAAACCTCACAACTGAGAAGGGACAGCAGAGCAAAAGCTGGACACCATTTGCCAAACTGGAGAGCTTGCAGACATCGACGAGTTCAACAAAGTCTTCAACAAACCAGCTGGAGGTTCAGAACACAACGACACCAGCCTCAAACTCTTCCACAAGAAGGCAATCAACTCTGCCCTGAAAACCACCATTGACAAATTTGAGGTGAAACCTACAACCTTAGATGGATGGCAAAAGGCAGTGGTACAAAAGTACAACAATTGGTTGCAGTCTAAAGCTGAGGAAAAAGCATGGGGAACTAGAAAGCAGGTCACCACCACCACCACAATCGGGGCTGCCAATACCTCAAATACCCAACCAGCAGAGAGCACGACGTCCACAACTGGTGGGAGACTGACTCCATAAGAACGCACAATGTATGTGAATTTACTCAGTCACAAAGGTTGGCTGAAGCCCAGCACACCAAAGAACCAACAAAGACAAAGGAAGATCTTGTTCCAGTTCAATACCATGATTATCTGGCAGTATTCAACAAGAAAACAGCAGAGCAAGGAGAATGGGATCACGCCATCGACTTGAAACCAGAATTCAGACCACAACCAAGCAAAGGATATCAAATGTCACCGTCAGAAAGAGAACACCTCAACAGATTCATCAACAAAGAACTGAGGAAAGGATACGTTAGAGACTCCAAATCACCAAATTTAAGCCCATTCTTCTTCATAAAAAAGAAGGATGGGAGTCTACAACCAGTACAAGATTATCAATGACTCAACAATGGTACAGTAAAGAACATGTATCCACTCCCTCTCATATTAGAACTCGTGGATAAACTAAAAGGAGCAAAGATCTTTTTGAAAGTTGATCTTCGACAAGGATACAACAACGTCCAAATAAAAGAAGGAGACAAATGGAAAGCAGCATTTCACACTGACCAAGGTCTCTTCAAGCCCACAGTGATGTACTTTGGCCTTACCAACTCCCCTGCCATGTTCCAAGTGATGATGAACTCAATGTTCAAAGACCTAATCGACACAAGAAAGGTAGTTATCTATATGGACAACATCTTCGTATTCACTGACACTCTGAACAAGCACCACAAACTGGTAAAAAAGATCCTCCAACAATTGTATGACAAGGACCTTTACGCTAAGCCAGAGAAATGTGCCTTTGAACAAGAGTCAGTGGAATTCCTGTGACTCATTGTTTCACACAACACACTTGTCATGGATCCAGTCAAAGTGGCAGGAGTAGCAGAATGGCCGACCCCGAGGACAGTTAAGGAGACTCAGGTGTTCATAGAATTTGAGAACTTCTATTGATGATTCATTGAAGGACTCTTGAGAAGAGCCCAACCTCTCTTCGAACTCACCAAGAAGGAATAGCCTTGGGAGTGGACAGCTGATTGCAAAAAGGCATTCGAGGACCTGAAAGGAGTATTCATCTCATCACCGGTCCTAATTATGCCTGACACCACCAAACCCTTGCAAGTAGAAGTTGACGCATCAAACTATGCCACTGGTGGAATCCTGCCCCAGAAAGGGAAAGACAAAAAGTGGCACATGGTTGTGTATCTCTCGAAGTCCCTTTCAGAAGCAGAACACAATTACAAGATCCACAACAAGGAACTGCTGGCAATCATCCATGCATTGGAAGCCTGGAGGCATCCTAGAAGGAGCACCAATACGGATTGAAATCTGAACCAAGTACAAAAATCTGGAAGACTTTTGCATGGCAAAGAACCTAAACCAACGACAGGCCTGATGGGCCTTGTTCTTGACCCATTTTGATTTCAAACTGATCCACAAACCCGGTATTGCCAACAAGAGCAACCCCTTGTCACGAAGAGCAGACCACAAAATTGGAACAGAGGACAACAACAAGGATCGAGTACTAAACCCCACCTCCTTCTGCATTAGAGCTCTTCAAAAGGGGGTGGCGTTCACAACAGGACACTCAGACATCATACAGAGAATCAAAAACTCTCTCTGCCGAGACTTAGAGGTTCACAATGCACTCGATGTTCTTCTACACAATGGACTGAGAATGCTTGTAAAAAACCTTGAAAAATGGAACTATGAAGATGGGATTGTCCTGTTTTGTGGGAAAATCTACGTACCACCAGATGACGACATCCGACGAGATTTAGTCTGACTACACCATGACAACCCATTGGCAGGATCATCCTGGACGTTTCAAGACATATGAACTCCTAGGCAGAGACTATTGGTGGCCCAGAATGTCAGTCTTTGTACAAGACTACGTTGATGGATGTGCACCTTGCCAACTTGCAAAGCCGACAAACAACCCAGCACACATCCCTTTGATCCCTAATCAAACTCCGAATCAACCTTTTCAAATCATTACAGCAGACTTTGACCTTCTCCCTTCGACTTCTTGACCCAGATGAGGTGACCTGAGAGGCTTTAGACCTTAGCCTTGTTCTTGACAGGACAGATATACTACAAAGGGGACTTAGTAACCCTAGACGGAAAGAACGTAAAGAGTATGAGACCGAAAGCAAAGCTATTGAACAAACGGCATGGCCCATTCAAAATCCTCGGTGTATTGAACCTGTCATGAAGTGTTTGCAGTGGTGGCACTGCTCCTGGCCATGATTACCCTGGGCCTTGGTGTCATGAAGTGCTGCTTTTCCCCCTATCTTTTCCTTTCTTAGCGCCCATTCACCTTTTAGTGCCTGTTTGTCACTTTGATGCCCATTTGTTACTTTGACGCCAACCAGATACCTGGTTCCCCTTTCCATATCACTCCCATCATTTCCTTCCTCATCCTTGTTCTTTCACATTGTCTTCACAACCCATCCCATCCATCATTTTCTTTGTTCTCTTTGTTCTTCTATACACAACAGTTACTCGTTCTGGACTTGTTCCTATTCCATGCCTGGACTACTATTGTTTTCTCCTTGTTCCCTATTATCTTCATTTATTCTCATATGACTCAAATCCCAGTATATAAGCTAGACAGTTTACATCTGGTCCCTCATCTTGACCTCTTGTCATTGGGACCAGGTGAGTAGCTAACTTCGTTTCTCTTTACCTGCAATATATCTAACTTGTCATTGGGACCAGTTCCATTACTTGCTCTTGCTCTCTGCTCACTGCCTCTGCTATCTCTGTCATCGTCTCTGTATCTGAAGTCTTAGCATCTAGCGCTTTACGACACTTGGTGTGGTCTGTCGCACCACAGCCATAGCAGCTGTTGCACATGGCCCTCATGAAGTCCTCGCAGGTCTTGCCATTGCCCCCAACAGGGTTGGTCTGGGTGGCGCTGATGGTGGTGGTGGTGATCTCGGTGTGTTTCTGAGTGCTGTTCCCTTCTGCTTCTAGGGCCCTCTCAGCTCTGCAAGAACAATCCTCCAAATTGTCTAGGTCCTTTGGGTCTCCCTGGGCTAGGTCCATTGTCACCAGGAGTTTCTTCACCTCCAGGTTAAGCCCACTTTGGAAACAAATCATGAGGTTGGCGTCTGAGAGGCCTGTCTTCACTCCTGCATCTCTGAAGTCCTGACAGTAGAGGGTAACAGCCTTGTTTCCTTGCTTCATCTGCTCCAGCTCCCAAATGGCATCCACCTTCTCATTGGCAGATCCAAAGCGGACTTTAAACTGTTTCTCAAAGGTCTCCCACTTTCCTTCAAAGGGGAATGCAACATTCCTGTCGGTTGTGGAAGTGTTGATCTATTTCAGATAGTTGGCGGCCCAGCAACCGGCTTTTCCCCCCTTCACAGAACAACAGAGCAGACTGGATGGTTTCCCTGTGGTCTAACTTCCTGACATCTTCTGGAGTAACACCTCCCCCTGCCTTGATCCTCAACACCTTCTGTTCTGTTGCTCAATTCCTGAACGTGGGTAGGAACCTGGCCACATCATCTGCATTGCCCTTGAAGGTGGTGGGCTTTGCAATGATGGCACCTTCATCTTTGTTGGCTTTGAAGACATCTCTTATGGTGTCTAGCTGGGCTTGCTGGGATTGTTGTTGATTGACAAGGCGGGTGAGGAGGTCTTTGAGGGTGGCATTGGCAGTTGACTGAGTAGACATGCTGGAGATAGTAGAGGTAGTGGTTTGGGAAGTGTGCGAGTTGGTGGTATTGGCTGGAGATGGATATCAGTGCGAGAGGACAGAGAGAGGTCGTGGAGTAGCTGGTCCAGAACCTACAAGAATGGGTGGTGCAGTAAATGGTAGGGGAGCAGAGGCTGCTAGGTTGGCTTCTGGTTCAGGGACAGGGGCAGGACTGGGGAACAGTAGTGGTACTAGTGTTGATTTGTCAGGGAACCGGCAAGCTCGTGGGATCGAGTTTAGAGGGTCAGCGTGCAGACAGGGTTGGAGGTCACAAGTTCTCCAATCATCAGTCTTGGGGTCGAGATGCCAGTGATAGTGATCTGCAGAATCAACTGCGTGAACAAGATTTGAACAGAATTCGGAAGCCATGGTGGTCTTGCAAGGACAACCTTCCCACTGGTCAGGCTGTCAGTGCAATAAAGGATCTTGACCTAATGTCCTAAAGCGCTAAACGCTATAGCTTCAGATACAGAGACAATGGCAGCAGAAGTTGTCTGGTGGAGACAACAACAGAGATGACAGAGGCAGCAAGCAAAGAGCAAGAGCAAGTAAGGAAGTGGTCCCAACGACAAGTTAGATACATTGCAGATAAAGGGGAAGACAGAAGTAACTACTCACCTGGTCCCAACAACAAGAGGTCAAGATGAGGGACCAGACAACTGGGTGCTAAAATGGGAATGGGCGCTAAGAAAGGAAAAGATAGGGGGAAAAGCGGCACTTCATGACAAAAGCTAGCTTAGATGGTACTTTAATGCCTCTGAGATCGACTTTGAACTCTGTTTGATCATTGTAGGTTTGTGGTAGTTCAGTTGTCATTTGTAGTTGGTGGGGAGGTGGGTAATGGGATTTGATTAATACTTGGAATTGGAACATTCTCGTTGTCCGAGCTTCCCAATATGGACGCTCGGGTGGTCTCCAAAGATTTTAGCATGCTCTCTGAGGGAGCATGCTTTCATGGATGTTTTTTGTGAAAAGCCAAAATACTCTCCATAGCTCCTGCCAAGTTGCAAAGTGGCTCCCACATGTCGCCGTCTGGATCATAACCTTTTCAACAGACGTGGTATCTGAGTCTATTCCCCGATCCTTTTGAATTGAGAATGGTGTCAACTTCATATTCCTCAATATCTTCTTCCACTTTGAGAGGAGGAGGCAGAGGTTGTTTTCACTGTGGGTAAGGATCCGGAGTATACCTGGATAGGAGACTTGAGTGGAATATGTTGTGTAAACCACTCATGGTTGATGGAAGCTTGAGTCTGTATGCGTGCGACGAGATCCTTTTTAGAATCTCATATGTTCGGACGCAGTCGAATTTCTTTGTGGGTCTTGTGGTTTTTATATTACACGTATCCAGCCATATCTTAGCGCCAACCTTGAATTCATTGGGAATCTGATCCTGTTTTGAGTTGTGGTATTTCTTTGTATACTGTCGCGGACTGAATGTAGACAACTGTAACATGCAACGCTGGGGTCCAAAAGTTGTATATGGTCAGTATGTAACGCAGTAACGCATAGTCAGTTGCCATGAAGAAAAGCGTTACATTAGGAGTATCAAAACTCACTAATGAAATAGAATTGGAATATGCATGGCGCGACCATGCTTTGAGACTCTGGTGACTGAGATGGAATTCATTCATTCAGAAAGCCTATTCTTTTAGAAGTATGTACGACAAATTAGTAGCCTCAGTTGCTTATTTTTGCCATGTAACGCGTAACGCAGTCATCAGTTGCGGATGTAATGCATCGCGGGCTGGTTGTCTACATACAGTGCGCTACAGTAATGGATCTAATGTGTGTCAAACTGGGAAGTACCATTATCCGGTATTGTGCACATCCAACTACCATTATACGCGTACAAAGACCTGTGCTCCGCCACAATGAGGTGTTTCCTGGCGTCTACAACAACAAAGGAGTGAAAATAGGAGTACTACTAACACAAGGAAAGAAACTCCCCCGACTACACTCCCGACGATTACCGAATTGGGTTTCTTCTCATGATCCGACTGATGGGGTTGGGTTTCAGTACTGGAAGGAGATGTAGTCGCAGTGTCTTGGTTGATCACAGTCGAAGAGCTGTGAGCTTCAATGTCATCACAATGTGGGTATTGAACTGGTAGGATTACCTACCTTGGCCCCCCTGGTGGTGGGCTTGACAAGGGAGAAGGGTCGACTTCTACATTGATTGGGACGGGAGTGACGACAGTGTAAATCTCGTTGGGGGTTGGAATACTACGAATGCGTGAACCAGGTGCGGTATACTTGGAGATGGATGATAGCTTACGCACCTCGAGAGAGTACGAGTTATGATGGCCACGAGCTCGACCGGGCTGGTGTTTTGTCAATTGTCTAGTGAGAATCATAATCAATGAGGGAGAAATTACCCCGTAGCTGAGGCAGCAAAGACTAATGCTCCCCGTGAGACACCGTCCGACCCAATAGTCCCTTTCACTTGAACAGCCAAGGTTTGAGTCGAAGTTGGTTCTGCTTTTGAACCAAGATAAACCAGTTGGAAGTCGAATGGGTCGATAATTTTCAAATCCAAATACCAGCTGGCAGTGATGGTTTTCGAAGCAGTAACAAAAGAAGGCAATGGGGTTGAGGTGTCGAACACAACATTTGCCCCGACTTTGAGATGCAGAGAAACCAGGGGCAACAATAGACGACTGTGGAGAGTGGTATCAACTCGTCAGTATACGTCAGCCGGTCAGAAAATGAAGAGATACATAGTCCTGCGACACATTGTCAAGGTAGGTAAGTAGAAAGCTTGAGGAAATTTGAGGGAAAATAGGAAGGGTCGTCATCATCTTGCTGTAGATCGCACACACCGCTCTCACCAGAAGATGATTGATACTAACTCCAACAGAAGTGGTATTTTTGTCTGATGAAACCATTTGATTGAAACCAGACCATAGTCTCCGAGACAACCTGATGATATCTGGTACCAACACTGGTGTTGCTAGATCTACCGGGATGGTGTCCCGCAATCTAACCATATCCGTGCAGGACGCTAAGAATAATAGGCCTGATATCGAAGATACATTCATAGCGCAGACAATATATTACACCCGTACCATTATAACATGCTGTCCCGTCCGAGGAAGGGCCCAACGTTTAGCGCTATCCTCTAGTATCATTCCCACAGACTCGCTCAGCCTTCGACTTATTGACCCCATGGTGTCACTCGAGGCGCCCTCGTCGAGATCTCAATCATAATCATGATTTCTCCCCGACAGCCACAGCTTTCTCGTTCCATCCATAACCGAAATCCTTACAGACTGGCTCTGCCTTGGGCTGTGGCCGGACCATCATATCTTGGTGGTAGTCAGTTGAAATCTGAGCTGCCCTTTGCGCTCTCCGCCGGCGAAGGAGTGATAGGCCGACAAAGATCAAGAGCAGCGCAACAACACTACCCACAACGCCTCCAATGATCTGTCCCTTGTGGTTGTTGTGGTTTGTATCGGACGTTGGGAGTGAAGTCTGGGTAGCGGCGGCGGTCAACCTGCTTACACACTATTAGCAAGGTTCTCTTCGTGATGTCATGTGACGGAAGACTAGTTTACGTGGTAATTGGAGTCACAGTAGATGTTAGTGACCCATAAGTGGTCGAGGCAGAGAAAGTGAATGGTGCCGGCGCAGATCGCAGGAGTGGTTCTGAGGTTCTGAGAGTAACCAGGCATTGATAGATCCGGATACTGGAGAATTACTTCAGTATTTCTTCAGGATAATCGATTTGAGCACCGACGCGGGAGATGCCCTATTCAGTCCATTTGGACGGTCCAGAACCTGACATTGAAGCATACTACAGGTCCTTCAATGATTCTTCATTAAAGTTGCTTCACTATAGGACTCACATTGCATTTGGGCCTGTGGATATGGCAATGGCAAAATCGTCATTTCGAGCTTGGCTATTTGGTGTTGTAAGCGTCTGTACAGCAGACGCTTGCGGTTCGTATACTGCTAAGACGGGGAAACGATCCCCCATAGTCATGCTGAACGATTGAGAGGCTGTAACTGTCAACGGAACCTCTGTTTGGTTATTGCGATCAGGCTCAATGGCACGTGAAGTGGAAACCCGAGGGAGCAGCGCTAAAGCTCTTTAGAGGGTGAGTATAGTCTCGAATTCTAGCACGAAACGACACGTACATCATTCCACAGTACATGTTGTCCACTGGCAATGAAAAGTTTCTTCCAGGTAGAGCAGGGCTAGCCTAGTCCGGCGGGTGTTGTAGCACAAGTCAAGTAAGACCTTGTCCCTCTTTCATATGAAATATAATGTTCACCTCCACACAGCCTTGTCTTCTTAGGAACACTGATGCCCTCTGCATCAGTAGCAGTGTGCTGCAGTAACCAAGGTACATGATGAAAGGTCGTATTTATGGTCAAGATGAAAAAGCCCCTATAGCTCACCTGCACAACTCACAACTCACGAAACGGGATATACGACGTTTTGTGTCAGTTCCGAGTGGAATGAACGTTGAAAAGTAATGAGCAAGAAGCAGTCTGCTCTCCGTTTTGCATTCAAAACCTATCAAAATCCAAGCCTTTCTCAAGAGTTGCTCTACCGCATTGACGTGAGCTCATAAACCAAACCCTCCTCGATGCTGTGCAAAGTCAATCTCTCAAGAAACGTACGAGGCAAGGGGGCCCACCAATTTGAATCCCTGACCGGGGGGTGGGGGCCCCCCCTGAAAAAAAATTTTTGGACCCTCCCCTGGTAGAGAATTTTTAGGGATTTTGAGCCTTTGTCTGGGCTTCAACTAGTGATTTCAGGGAGAGAGAATCAGTCAAGAGATGCAGTCGCATCGCCAAGGTTGTAGAACAAGCGCCCGTTGGAGTAACGTTGTCATACGTGACACACCAGTGACACCTGACGTCACGAACCCTTTTCCCCTCCTCCGACCAAGTCGATTTTCCTGACGCTCGCTTGCTCATGGATTTTGCGCTTTTTAATCACCGAAGGCAAGTTCGAATTTCCTCTTGTATGATGTCCCAGCTAATCTCGTTAAAAGCTAGCTATGAAAGTGGAGAAAAGCTCGAATACGGACAGTGACCGATGTTTTGGGATTTGAGTTGGCAGTGAAATCTACCTTACCGGTGGTTGGCCTTCAAAAGAACTTTCGAGTGGCTTTGAGATGGACCTTTGCACGGCTAGACTGTACGTCGTGCGATCTACAGTTCTCACCCTGATGTTCTCGTGTTCAGATTTTACTTTTTACAAAAATTAAATTGTATCAATTCCGAAAGCTGTCTTGAAAAAGCAGCCTAGAAGACACGACGACTATAGAACGGCGTTTTACGAAGCACTCCGCCTATTGACTTTCCACTTTCCCCACCCTCCTTTTTTTCCTTACTCGAGCTCAGCGACCTTGGGATTCGGTCACCTATGATCGCCCTGAGCGCCGTCGATATGCTTGCACACCCACCCCTAGCACGATCAGACCGTTTCGATGATCAATTCTACTTTCCCTCCTTCCACTTCCTCTGCCTCTTCTACTCGCGATCCAACCCGCCCAACGGAAGTTTTGGACGCCCCTTCATCTCGCCCCTTCATCTCGCCGCCTTTGTCGTTCTGAAGCACTCAATACCTTCCCATCGGGCTCTTTGGTGGCAACTAGCGGACTCGGATATTACAGATGGTAAACGGATCAGGTAAAGGCACCGAGCACCGACATATCTTACACCGAATCGTCCCTTCCACTGCCCGCCGCCTCACAACCCTTCGTCGGTTCACACTCGAGTAACGCGGATTATATGCGCTTCTTCCTTGCCATCTCTTCCGCCCTCCACTCCCAGGTCTGTTCCTGCAGGTGAAGGGCTTGGCTGACCTACGAGGGACATGATCACTGAGATTCACGTTGCTGTGTTGACCCGAAAACTCGTCCACGGGTCGGCTCGGCTCTTCTGGATGCCTATGCACGAGAAAACTCAGCTTCCTGGTTCGTCTCTGCTGATCCTATTCGGTTAGCCCTCGTGGGGTGATCCCATCTATCTGACGCTCAACGAGCTTCACTGGAAACATTTGAGCCATTTTGGAGCCGGTAGACCGGTGTGGACCTCGGTACCCCTCGTTGTTGACTATCGTGGAATGTCATATATGTCGTTTCCTTCAGCAATCTATCATATGTAGGGGTTGTACTACTTCGCCCTACACTTTTATGATACCCTCCACATCAATTATCTATGGTTCGTTAGAGTCTGCCGTTGTTCTCTTCCCTTCAACACAGCATCGCATTTGCACGCCTAATCACCACTTTTCGCTCGTATATTTATTGTTGTCTTATGTTAACCCATCCCAACGCATACAGACATCTTCGTTAGTCCAACGCCGCACCTTCCCGGCTTTCCTTTGCCTCGTCTGTGAGCTCTCCACGAGCCATGCGGGCTTGTGAGGCGACGACTACTAGCCCATCCTCATCGCGGTCAAAAAAGCCGGTTAGGCCTAGCACGAACGGGGTGAAAGGAGTCTTATGCTGGCTCCAGACGCTCCCCAAGCTTCGGTGTCGTCGCTATTCATACCAAGTCACGCTCTTGACTATCACCAGATTACGGGAGCCTATTGAAACAACTCGCTGTGGAACTTGCCGGAAACACTGGAGAAGCGGACGGTAATATGCACTCCTTGTTAGCTGGTCCATGGTGGAGGCGCCCTCACCGTCATTATTCGAAGCAGTCCACACTTCTACATCGTCTCGGCTTTGGTTCGGGACTCCCTCGTCTGAATGACTGTTCTATATGTATTGAAAACGTACATATATTCACTTTTTTAAACTTCTCGATCGGCTTACCGATTTACTCGTAGCCCATGTCCATCCCCCATGGCTACACAGGTGGTATGCACTCTGCCGTGCTGCCTGCGCGTCATCTCTGCAATCCTTCGCAGTAACAATGATGAGAACACTTCTCGCTGTCCTACTACTGGTGGCGTTGTCCAATCTCTTTGATATCGGCTTATTGTCAAGCAAACGGGACATCCTCGATTCAACGTGCCAACCCCTAAGGAAACAAAGTTCACTCTACCCATGCACCTCAGTTACTTCCCGTGCTCCACTTGGACAGAACCTTTGTTACAATTTGGGGTTGAGCAACACACTAACGCGTCAGTGGCGTCCATAGCGCATCTTCCATACGAGACGTTGATCGGTATTCAAACCCCGAGGCGCATCACCCTTTCTCTATCCCGGAACTTCGAAGCTCCGATGTGAAGGTCATCCGGGACTCACGTTTGGGTAAACTTCAAGCGAAGAATTAAGTACAGGAGATACAATCCTCGTAGCTACTTCAAGTATTCAGCCGGATCCCTGCCTACCCGCCCCATAATCTTTGCACGCAAAAGATTGTACACTCATGAATTGCACAATCAGACATAGAGAGGCGCGTGAGGCTCACGAGATTTCTGGTAGTTCTTTTCCTCTTCCAATCTATAAGGTCAATAAAGGGGAACCTCTTGTGGAACCAACATGCCGAGCTCCCCAAAGTACATATTCATCCTTCATCAAGGATTGTGGTTTGCTACCTCACTCGGGATCATCCCGGAAGGGTGTCTTGAACCATCAATACATAATCCGTGAAAACCGACTCTCGTACGATTCTTTGAGCCCAGTCACTCGGCATTTCTGTATTCCTACCAGCAGTCACCAATGGTTCCGAGTCGGATCGAGTGACGACGAATCGTTTCTACTGAAAACAAAAGTCGGATATGTAATGCATGTCTGAGCTCGATCCGAGCTCTGAAGTCGAGCTTGAGATTGAAAACCCACATTGATGCATATTGAGGCGACATGCGCCGTCAAAGCTGTAGACTTGTCCTGTATATTTGAGGCGACGATCGACTCTTCCACCTGTCTCATCGGCTTGTGGGGTGTTGGAAGGGCCTAGTTCATGTCAACCATGACCAAGTGTGCCCAGTACCCATTGAGTGGGCCTTACCACTAATACTACAAGATGTGATACAGGCCATCTAGAGCCTCAGATTTCCACTTGATTCCACCAAGGCCTTCCAACCATTGAATGGAGGCTATTTGCGGCTTGCAGCCTAACATTCACTGTCATGTGGAGGTAGCCAAATAGATATGGCAGGCGTAATGACCGAACAACATTGATTGACCTGAAGGGGAATATGTACTTTTCCGGTTTGGAAATTTTGCTCACTTCCATTCTCGCACTTCACTCGGACACCATGCTCGGGTGGCGTTGTTGTCAAAAGGATATAAAAGGTCTACAAAATCCACTGTGATTCTTCACCGAGGAACATACCAGCGCAGTCTATCCAAGCCCTGTCTCCAACCAACACTATGAAAATTTGCCAACTCCTCTTCGTCTCTGCCCTTGCTACCATAGCGGTTGCGGCACCGGCGGGTGTTTCCGGTGATACCAAATTATTTGAAAAATGCGGACAAGTACGCAACGAGAAGGGGATGCTTGTTGACCTGCTATGCTCTCTTGATTGGTGAGTTTGTTTGTTTACCCTCTTGCCACTATGAACGGAAAACTGACTATTGGACGACAGTAATGATAGTAAATCTTTGATTCAATCTTTGTGCTCCTCATTCCACGCCTGGCTAATCACCCTTTCTCTAGGATTGGTATCCATTAACTGTCACTAGAGTTCTTAAGTGGCACTGGCAAGATTTCTCACCACTCGAGGGATCGCGAATTTCAGTTGGATTTCCATATGCTCGGATTGATGGAGGAAGAAGTTGACTCTGCGCGCTTGTAAGATGGGGAAAATATAAATTCTGTTTATACGCTTCATGGGTGGCTTCTCGGCGCGATTAAATAAATATTCAACTTCATGCGAGATTAGTTCTCCGTGTGCATCAGTCATCCGCCCAGTTTCATCATGCTTAATGCCCAACTCGCGCGCTCAATTCAGTACACAGACCTGTCAAACTGACTCGAGGAGATTATAGACGCCAACAGCCAGGGTCTTGTGACGCTTGGCTTTCCCCTTCGCAACTTCAAACTACCATATTTGAGGCATTGGAATTTACCTGTGGCTTCACAACACTCTCTATTGTCCAATCACTGACACTCATGATAGGGCTCGTTACCTTCGGTGTTTGGGTTTTTGGGATGCCAGAACTCAGCTGGCATTTCATCTGCGAGTACCTGTCGCAAGAGGTAAACGGCCATGAAAGGGCGAAAAATTGCAAACCATTCGCTGCGAGCCTGTGATACTAAGCATCGAGAATTCTTGAGGTCAATCAAGGATCCAAGTCATTCATCCGAGTCACTATCACTCTTTGCCTCAACTCCGAACAACAGTATAGAGATACAGAATGTTTGTATTCCTAAGCATCCTTGTTTTGTGTACCTCTAACATAATAAGATAAGAACGTGCTCACGCCAAAGGCATAAACTTGAAACGAAAGAACACGGCTAGAAATAAGCACAAACAAACCTGGTTATATGCACACAGCATCGGTGGACGTTCTGGAGATCCTTCGCGACGTTTATTTTCCCTTGGAGAGGCGTTGGAATAAGTTTTCAAATTGTGCCCGTCGATTCTAGTACGTTTTCGCTCTTTTCTATCGTCTGACGCTCGCTCTTAGTATCATTTACGTAGGAAGCCTATATCAATCCCCTCAAATCGGTCGCTTTACTCGAGACCTGACAGGAAGACGAATTCAGGACAGGGAAAACACAATCACTCAGTTACACCCGAGTTCCCATACGTTGTTTGTTATGCATAGAAGATGATTGCAGCAGGGAGACATATCGGGCTACCTCTCAGGCTACAATCACCACGGCCATTACTCAACCCTTTCTCCGTTCATTCGACATTAATATTACCCACGGGTCGGTCTCCCGACTCATTTGGACGGTTGAGCATATTCGCTGGCCGCCATCGCCAAGCCCCCTTCGGACACCATGGGATAGCAGCATGGGGTTGTATGCACTCCTTTTCCACCCTTTACCTTCACCCTCTTCGGTCCTTTCGCAGGGGAGGGGTTTTGTGGGTAGTTGGACACTTCAGAGAATGGCGATGGACCGAGAAACTCTCACCGTAATCCGCCGATCGTACGGATAACGCACAGAACATCCAACTCCTCGCGCCTCTCCGCCGTTCGGGAAAGAACGCCAGACAGTCCTTGTAGGAGATGCGGGTCTCTCTGCTCTTTGTATTCTTTCGAACATGGAGATTCAAGCGCAGAGAGTAGTGTGGTCATCGATCTATGAGGATTGATTGCGACTTGTGAGTACATGAGTACTCCCCTCCCTTTGTTCAGACTGATTGAACGTAGCTCACCCCAGTTCGTTCCGAATACATGCGGTATTCCCGTCAAGGGACACAGGCTGCTTTATTTTCGGCTAGCTACGCGTTCTCAATTATTCTTCATCCCGTACCTACGACTCGCTCCGTTTTACCTTTGCTCCCGTCTCGTGGAGTGGTTGTCACAATACCAATGACCATCGACGCGGCGTACCTGAAACCAGATAACTTATATAGGTGCCTCTACACTCATATAGGTCCAGCTGTTCACTTCTATTCGGTGTCACTAACTAGGTGTTCCTTTGATTCAGGCATTTTTATAGACAGACAAAAAGAATTGTGTTTCGCTTGCAGTATCACAACTTTTCCCTCCTCGCACCAAGGTCAAGTTGTGAGACGACGTCTTTCTTGTAGGCCTTCTACAGTTCTGCAGACTTCTACAATTCATTGCAAGCTCAACGATGGTCAGCCAGCCTACGGTGTCCTTAGTACTATAAGTGCAATGCCCCCAAGAACCAATATACCCTGGCTTTGGTTCTTGAGTTGGTTTCTGTCCTTAGTTTCATCCGTCTATCCACAAAAAAGCCTTCAATCAATTGATCAAACTCTCCGGTACCTCTCCTTTCCCGCCATACGCCCACTCAGACTCCCGAAGACCCTTGATTTTCTCGATTCTCTCCTGCAAATCTGCCCTCGCTCGATTCCGTTCTTCCCGAGCCCCCCCGACGGTAATGTAACGGCTCTGCAGTTCCATTATCTTTAGCTCGATCTTCATCTGCTGATCCGTTCTTGCTCGAGAAGGCGCCTTTAAGTGAGCCGGTGACGGTGGAGGATTAAATGGAAGTGGTACGAGTGGCGGTTTAGAGAAATTGGAATCCTCAGAAGAGACTACGCCCAAACCCGGGATCCCAGAGACGGCAAGAAATTGTTTGCCCGGATTGGAACAATAAGAAGCTGAAGTAGAGAGCGAGACTCGGTCGTCAAGTTGGTCCCTCTCATAATCCTCTTGAATGGGTGTAGCCGAAGGGATGGAGTGGGCCTCATAATATCCGCTAGTATCCTCAAATTCTTCCAGTCCCCTCTCCCCTGCTGGGTACTTGGCTCCAAAATCCGTCTCGGTCCTCTTTACGACCATCATATCCCGGCTAAAATTCTCTGGATGATGTCTTCTCTTCCGTATGTGACACTGCCGGACGAGTAGCAGACTAAGTACAATTGCTGACACGAGGAAGACGACTCCTCCGATGACACTCCCGACTCCTATCGCAACGGGGCTCTTGACTTTGGCTGACTGCGTCGAGCCAACTGGCGTGGTTGGCAGTTTTGCCAAAGGGCTTGAGATTTACGCCATGAGTGACAATTTCCAAGTATGGAACAAGAAGGCCATTCACCTCAAATTCGAGATGGTTCCCGCCATTTGGCTCTCGAAACCATGTAAAGGGGGTATTTTGAAGTTAGATGTAGTCGCTGGGCTATGAGCTGTGGAGTCAAAACAATATAAATTCCAAGTTTAGTTGACGGTACCGCCCACCTCGACATTGTCGGTGCGCCTACTACGTCCGTCGCGGATTCACCAAGGATAATGGAAACGCCAGTGACTTCAAGAAGATCCCTAGATATAGCATGAACGATGGAACATTTAGGATGGACAATTGCTTACGCACATTGTGCGAGGTATAGTAGCGACGACCACGAGATCGACGGATCTGGTCTTTTGTTAATTGAACGGCCATGACCACATCCTGTATGAAATTTACCCTATAGATGCGGCCGCGAGGTCCATCGCTTCTTGCACTGGGGCTCGAGCCTCTGGATTGCCTGTAACTTCAAGATCCACCAAAGTTTCCGTCGAGGTTGCTTGTGAGTTTGAGCTGACGTATATAAGCTCAAAGTCGGATGGCGTGCTATACGGGCCAGTGCAATTCCAGTTTGAATCAATGCTCTGAGAGATAGTGATGGTTTTGTGCAGTGTGGGCGAGGGTTCGCCGAAGACCATCGCTTCAACCCTGAGATAAGTGTGACCGAAGACTAGCAGGAAAAGGCTGGAGGGAGCGCTCTCAAGTCAGTATCCGTTAGTCAAATAAACAAGGAACGAGTACGTACATGGCTCTGGGACGCATTATCAAGGCAGGTAAGCATGGGGGGAAACCAGGATTGCCTTCGTCTTCAGATATAAACCTTTGTCTTTAAATATAAATACATATAGCTGTGCTGCTGTACTGACTCCCATTCCGCATCCGGAAATGGTGTAGGTGTTGACTCCCTCGGAAGCGGTCTCCTTCGTTCCAACAAAACAGCTTGTTCTCATACAGAGACAGCCTTCGTCACCTGCAACATCAGCGCTCGTTTGACAGCAACTCTTGGGATGGTAACACGGGTTCGAAATTGATACCAAGTTGGGCGGTAGCATGCAAATTTCAGGCTTGAAATTATCGGTAAATCTACCGTAAAGTGGCATGTGTAACAGATCCTACACTTCTTATTCTACCTCCTCCATACGTTTTCTGGACGCCTAGCGTTACCCTCTCGTATTCACACAGTGCTCGAGCCATTACGTCCGCTCATACAAGGTACGTCAAAAGCACCCACCCGGAGATGTCGATCAGAATCATGATTCATCCTCTACACCCGTGGCATTCTCGTTCTATCCATAGACAAAGTCCTTGTTATCATCGTATACATACGTTGTTCATCTCGGACTGTATGACGATGTTGTATCTGGTCGGTATTCAGCCGGAATCTGAGCCGCCTCTCGCGCTCGCTGTCAACGGCGGAGGAGTACAATAGCGAGAATCAATGGGCAATTTGCGCAACACAGCCACGTCGTAAAGTGATGTTGAATGGTCCTGCGTCAAAAGCCTTGCGAAACAAGACTTGCGCTGTAGCTGAGTTCTCGAATCTGATGGCGATACAAACAATGTGAGCTGCCTAGTAGTTCGAATGTCTATTTATTGGACGCCTGAGAGTTATTGAAGGCTACAATGAGGGCATGATAATGAAAGTGGTAGATGGCACCCTGCAGGCTGATAAGTACTTAAGTATTCAAGTGTTAGGAAACTAATATATATACAAAATGCCAAATAGTGGTCTCAGAAGTGATGAACTCCGTGATTATAATGAAAAATTTCAGCGAACGACCCAATCAACCGATCAAAACGTCTGGTATCTCCCCTTCGCGACCATATGCCCACGAAGACTCCCGAAGGCCCTTTGCCTTTCTAATTCTTTCCTGCAACTCTGCCCTTGCTCGAACCTTCTCCTCTGCAGAACCGACATATGAGATGAAACACCGCTGCAGCTCGATTATTTTCTGTTCGATTTGCATCTGCCGATCAGTTATTGCCCGAGCTGGAACTCGCAAGTCAGCTAGTGGCGGGGGAGATTGGATCGATACTGGTCTAAGCGGCGGGATGAGGATCGTCGATGCCTCTCCAGAGGAAGCAGCACTTATGACAGAAACGGACGCACGGCCGCCGGGTATTTGTGTACCCGTTTTGGGGGGGTAGTATGGTGAGGTCAATAGTGAGATATCATCAGCTTGACCCCCTTTAGAATTTGACACGGTCGACGAGACCCGGTCAACCTCCGTACGTTCATTTTTTTCCGCTACAGAAAATTCTTTCCCCCTCGAAATTTTGGTGCAATCATTTGCTTGAACTGACTTTGAGATCATCATGTCCCCACAGAAACTGTCTGAGTGATCTTTTCTTTCTCGTCGACAGCGATGGCGGAGAGACAGAAAAAGCACTATAATCGAGACGAGGAAGAAGACTCCCCCGATGACACTTCCGATCAATATTGCCTTGGGTTGTTTGTCTGACACCAGTTGGCTCGAGTGTTGTGTTTCGCCGAGAGAAGACGTACCCGAGCCAATCGGTGTGGCTGTATATAGCCCGTCCGTTGATAGATCCGTTGACGAGCTTGGAACGTGTACTATGAGTGACAGCTTCCAAATACCGAACGAGAAGTTAAGTCACCCTGATGGGGTCGTTGTGGGGTCAAGTGCGGGTACTATCTTCATTCCGGTAGGTTTGAGAATAGTGACGGTTTTAATGTGCCCAGAACCGCTACAGAGAGGATATCAATTTGATAACGATAGTCTAAGGTATGGAGTCATTACGCACTGCTCGTTGGTTGTTATATAAGCTGCGAGTTGAGCTCGGCTGGTGGTTCACTTAGCTCAGAGGGGTTGACACGCCAATGAAAAACAGGCAATACTAACCCCGTATCCACTGCCATGAATGTAAGGACACCAGCCTGTCCTGCATTCGTTGGTCTTGTGCCTGTCACACTGGATGCAAGAAGATGCGCGGACGTTGGGCTTGAGTTCTTCCCAAGGTATACCAGTTCCACATTGAATGGATCTGTGTACCTATCTCGAGTCCACGTGACAGTAACGTTCTGCGAGATTGGCAACTCGGAAGGCAATGAAATTTTATTGTCGAAATGAAGATAATATTCAGCCTTGGTTTTCCGAGGTGTGAGGACCGCGTGGAGAAAGAGCAGCAGTACGTGGCTGGAAACACAAGGTGAAATGATCTTCTTTGTGAATAAAAATCATTCAACACGTACGCTTTGAATCTAAACATTTCCACTACGAGAATGTTCGAGGATAGCTTGAAGGTTGGAGGAAGAGATAGAGCTTGTTTACGTCAACACCAGCTCACCCGTATAGCCTTGTCACGTGTAGCTACTACAGCCCACGTTCAGAGATGATTGATGCTCCCATCACCAGCGACTATCACCAGCTGTCTCCTCCAGGCTCCACCTCACTTCAGGATTCGGATAGAGATTAGATCCATGCCCATGGGATGGGCTTGATGAGGCCTATACAGCGAGAGGTGAGCCGAATTAACGCTGGGAATAACAGTGCATGACTCGCATATACAGTGTTATGCGTCTCATCTCGTTTTGCCATTCTGAAATCACGGTCAAAACCTTCTCCCTGCGTATTTACACCGCCAAAACGGAGTTGTGTGGTGACCATGTGTCCTTCACATTAAATGTGCCGTATTGTACCGACATGCCCCATGTATTGTAGCAATATGGTCACCACAAATAAGAATTATATGGGTTCCGGCCCTCTCCTGTCATGTTGTCGACATCTTTTCGGCATGTTTTGGCGACCCCATTGACCATGTTGTGACAACATGGGAGATGTGTGGGTACAATATTGATGCCCGAGAAAAAGTCTGAGCGTGCAGCGCTGGTCGCGATCCGCACCAATCTGCCGGCGAGAATGGATCCCCCTGTTCACCTGAGCTTGCTCACAGACTCTCTCTTTGAATAGAATGTAGCGCGTAGATTTCAATGCGATGTAATTACTATAGAATACAGAAACTGGACATATTTTTGTGCTTTTGTCGGGGATAGAGCCAGTATCAGAGAAGAGCGGAATATCGAGGACGAAAGGTATTGTACAAATCGTAGTGGACAATGGAGGAGAGAGGTGATATAGCCAGTACTGAAGAAGGGTCTGGAGTTCAAACAGCAGATCACAACACGCCGAGTGCGATACACAAAACCACAAAAACAACAGCATTATCAGAGACGAACCGAGTATCGCGACCAGATGTGCAGACAGAACCGGTGCCAGATATCTTCCCTTGCCTGCTCCCCGTTTTCCATCCCTCCTTGTCGCCCCATCCACTCCATGATAAAAGGTCCATCGAGTTCGATTGCGGAATTCCAATTCGGCCAGTCTCCGCCTGGGAAGTGGGGGAATGCTGCGGCGAATGACATCCAGTAGGCTTCTCGTCCCCAATTCCAATCCCCTGAGACATCACCGCGCTGTACGAACTCTTCCATCCATACCCCAATCTTCTGGTACACCAAACTCCAAGAGTCAGACGCATGACGGTCGAACGTTGGTGGGAGAGCGAGACAGGGTG